>JAPKLW010001092.1:0-46092 GCA_026898455.1 Plectranthus barbatus
GTTACCTCCCATTCAGTGCCTTATTTACCGCCGTGGCTTGACTCAGCTCAGCTCACCAAGGCGGTCGAGTCCAGAATTGTCGACCCCTCGAATCAATCATGAAGACTTTCCGATTTTGAATGACGGTGGTATACTCGGAAGGAGGCAGCTTAATTGTCGATTTCACTGACTCGTTTCCTCGTTCCCACCGGATGGCTTCTTCTTCCTCCGGTGTCTCGTCGTCTTCTTCCTCTTCTTCAGTAGCAGTGATCTGGTTGCACTCCCCTTTCCTCTTGTTCTTGTCTATGCAGAAAGTGATAGATTCTTCATTCCCCCTCAAGGTGATCTCTCCCTTCTTGCAGTCGATTAGGACACCAGCTGTGTCGAGGAACTCTCTTCCCAGGATCATCGGAGTGTTGGCATCTTCCTTCATCTCAAGGACAATGAAATCTGCAGGGAAAATAAGGTGACCAACATGAATTAGGACATCTTCTACGATACCTTTGGGCTTGGACACAGATCGGTCCACCATCTGGAGGGTAATTGTAGTGGCTCTCATCTCCCCAATTTTCAGCTTTTTGTAGATGGACCAGGGCATCAGGTTGATGCTAGCCCCAGTGTCACAACGCACATTCTGAAACTCTCTTCCTCCAATCTCGATAGGTATCGAGAAGCATCCTGGGTCAGACCTCTTGATCGGGATCTGCTTCTATAGGAGTAGGCTGCATTCCTCATGAATCCTCACTGTCTCGTTCTCCACGAACTGCTTCTTCTCGCTCATCAGCCTCCTGAGGAACTTCATGTATCCCGGTATTTCCCTGAGAGCTTCCACCAGAGGAATGTTAATGTTCACTTTTTTAAGATTTTCAACAAAATGAGTGAATTTAGAATCTTCCCTTTTCTTTGCGAATCTCTGCGGGAAAGGCATGAGCCTCAGTTTCGATTGAGATCCCTCTGTCTCGGCCGTCTAGCTTTGCTTCTGCCCCGGCCGTGTCTGGCTTGTCTCGGCTGGGCTGGACTCCTCTATCTCGGCCGTCCTCTTTCCTGTCTTGGTCGTCCTGCTTTTCTTTGCCTCGACCCGGATGGACTCCATCTCGGTCGAAATAGAGAGGTCTTCCACGGGATTTTCCTTCTCTGTTTCACTCAATCCTCCTTCCGGGTTGCTCGGGCCTTCATAGCTCCTTCCAGATCGAAGCGAGATGGCATTTACTGACTTCGCTTTCGCTGGATTTGTCTCTGTTGTGCTCGGAAGTTGCCCCGGCTTGTGCTGATTCCCCAAGGTGGCGGCAATCTGACTCAATTGGGTGTTCATCATCTGCAGATGCTTTGTCATCAGTTGCATGTGATTGGCTATCCCTTTCACTTCATTCTCCACCTTGCCAAACCTATTGTTTGAGCTCTTGATGAATTTTTCCAATGTCTCCTCCAACACAGACTTTTTTCTCTCAACAATCTCGCCTCCTGTACCTACATCAAAACCAAGGGGAGGGTGTTCTGCAGCAGTGGGGTTAGCATAAGAAAAACCAAGGTGAGATCGCTCATGGTTATAGTGATACCCCTGATTACCTCGGTAGTTATTGTGATAACCACCGCCTATGTAATTTACCTCCGAATTCACAGCTCCAGATGAACTGCTTGCTCCCCGGTTGATGTAGTCAGTCTCCACCGGAACAATCGCCATGCTTGGCTCAGTACTAACAGCAGCAACCTTAGCAGTTCCTAGCTTCTCAACTTCTTCTTGGAGCTTCTTCACCTCCGCAACCACATCAAATTCTGGCTTCGTCTCCACTGCTTTGACTGGCATCTGTCTCTCAGTTGGCCACTGGTGACTGTTCAGGGCCATGTCTGCCAACAATCTCATACTCTCTGCACCACTCTTCTTCATCAGGATCCTGCCAGCAGATGCATCCACCATCTCCTTCATGTGTGGGTTCAGACCCTCATAGAAATGGCAAACCTGCATCTCAAGATCGATTCCATGTCCAGGGCAGAGTTGCAGGAGCTCCTTGTACCTCTTCCAGGCTTCATGTAGTGACTCATCATAGAGCTGCTTGAATGTGGTGATAACAGCTTTCCTCTTCAGCAGCAGGCTCAGTGGGAAGAAGTTAGTGAGGAATTCATTTCGAAGCTCCTCCCATGTCCCAATTTGACTCTTGTCCAAACCAGCATACCAAGACCTTGCCTCGTCTCTAAGGGAAAATGCGAATAACCTCATCCTGATGACGTCCTGGGGACTCCATTCTGCTTCACAATGCCGCACACCTCGATGAACAGATTGAGGTGGGCGTATGGATCTTCAACGGCTCTCCCCCCAAACTGGTTCTGCTGCACCATCTGAATTAGCCCAGTCTTTAACTCAAAATTATTGGCATCAATCTGCATTCTGAATACGGGCTCTTCCTGCTGTGGGAGAAAACGGTCCAAGATGGACCTCTGCGGCACCGCTATCTGCCTGTTGTTTAGTTCTGCCAGTCTCGCAGCTTGCTCCGTCTGGGTGGCTTGGGCTGCAAGAAGTTGCGCCCTTATTTGCTGCACCTCATTGACAAATTATCTCTGTTCCTCCGGTGTCATGTTCTGAAGAGGGGCTTCTTGATTTGCTTCCATCTCAAAATTCAGCTTCTTTCCTTTCTTTCTGTTGTTTCTGCAAGCTGCCTTGATTTCTCGTATGAAGGGATCGAGTGTCTTCCCTTTGTTCTGCGTGTTCATGCACCCAATCCACAAATTCTTAAACAAGACAGTTATGACTTGCCGTCTGACTATCCCCAGCAACGGCGCCAATTTGATCGATGCTAAATCTGCATATAAATTATAGCAAAGGGCAAATAAATTTATAATAACCCGAAGGTTGTCGATCCCACAGAGATAGTGCAACGAGGGAGACACATGTATTGAATATGGTTTTCAGAACTTTTGTTTGGGCAAATCAATTTGAAGGGTTTTGGGTTTTTCAAGGCAAATAATTTAAAGGGATAAAAACAAATATTAAAAATCACAGATTCTAGGGAAATCTACCAATCTGATCAACATGCAAGAAACAAATATTCAAACCCATAAAAGATATTTTGGTGGAAAATCAATTAATGTGGAATTAATTCCTAGGTCGGGCAATTAAATCCTAAATTTCTAACTAGTGGTTATCTCCTCTCGGTCTCAAACACACCAATTAATCAATTTCAATAAAGATTAGATTTTTCCTACGATTGAATTCTTCTTGGTCGGACATAAAATTAAAAGTATTAAATCCTAACTTCCTATTACTAACCTTCACCTCTCGGTCCTTCGATTAATAACTGTAACCTACCTCAATCTTCATCTCTTGATCCTTCGATGAGAATAGACTTAAAACAAACATAGGATTTAAACCAGTTTAAAGGGTTTGAATTATTGAATCAAAACATGCATCACAGATGGAGAAATCCTAGAATCTGTTTAGGGTTCTAGCCTAACATATTGAAAATAAACATTGCAGGGAAAATTAAAGATTGCATTAAAACTAAATAAAAATTAAAGAGGAATTCTGACAAAACTAAAGGGAAAACAGAAAATTAAAGATAGAACAATGTGTAAAAAAAATTGGAAAAACAGGAACCCTCATTCTGAGCTAAATATGAGTTTATATAGTAGTAGGGTTGAGGCCTTGGATGGTATAATTGCTCCAAAATTCGTCCAATTGATTTGATTTGGTATCTTCCCTTTTAAATCCTCAAAGCGTGCGAAATTGGACTTCAGACATGCGCGTCTCAGCAGGGATAATAGCTGACACGGCCGGGCCTTGTCTTTTCCACCACGGTCGGGTTGTCTTCCAACTCGGTCGAAATAGACAGCAACTTCTTGGCAGATTCCTTCATCTCTTGACCAATTCTTATCTTTTTCATCACTTTTTCCTGCATAATCGTCCACCACAAGCATAACATCGTCCACTATACACTCATGCTCAATTTATTCAATAAAACTAACAAAAACTTATAAAAGAAAAGAAAAATAATACGATAAGAGAGTAGAAAAATGAGCTTATCACTAGACCGACTCGACGAAGGAGGTTAGGGAAGAAAGAGCCCTATACCTGAGCGGGGGCCCTGGATGAGGGCACACCCGTCTTACCTTTCGTGCCCTGGGGTACTGACGATGTGAGTGCAACGGGAGCAGGCTTGCGGATCTGCAGGAACCTGGCTCTGATACCACTCTTGGGTATCAGGTATGCAGATCCGTTCTCCAGCCTGTTACTCATCAGACTCCAACCTAACCCTGATTAGGTTAGGTTTCCATGCACGGACTCGGGTCCGCTCTTCAAGCTTGGACCACCGCAGGAACCATAGATGCCTTCTATCTCAGATCTAGTGTACCGTCGTCTTGCAATTGGTTTAGGGACTGATCAATGGCTCAGAACTCACCTGGTGTGAGTCTCTGCTCTTCTCCGGCCAAAGACAGGATGTGAACGGGTAGGCTAGGGTTCAGGAACTCTCAATCGCTCACCGAAAAACTCACTTCAATCACACAAAGGTTTAGAGAGAACGAAGAGCATTTCAGAGAAGAAGAGAGAGAGAGAGTGCGGTGCATTAGGTTTAGGGTTTCAATCGAATAAATGTGAAACTGGGTCACGTAGATATATATACTCAGTGTTGTAAAACGCGGGCAAGGCGGCCCCTGCCCGCGGCGAAAACCCTATAATCGGTCAGCTACTCGGCACCGATGATTATTCGGCTGTAGGTGTTGATATGCGGTGCTAGGCGGTGGTCTGAAATGATGGTGTGTTAGCTATTAATGACGAGAATATTGATCTTTTATTTCAGGGACTTCACGCGAATAAAAAGAATGCAATTTTCATAAAGAAATATGACGAACTAGAGATTGACATAGGTGTCGTGCTTGGACGTGAAAGTGAGAGCGTAGATCTGAAGCAAGAAGAGGTTAAATCAGGATTTTAACGGTAGATGGAATTAAAATTATGAAAGAGAAAATCTCAAATGTGAGATAAATGGCAGGATGAAGAAGACGAATGGCGAAGAGAAATTGGAAAATGAATTTTTAAATGGAAAGAGGGCAAATAATTAATATTAATACAAAATATTATATTTTTATGAAACCGAGTAGGCGCCGATTAGGCGGCCTAGGCGCTAGGCGTTGCGTTAACGCCCGATTGAGTTTGTTTCGCCCAAACTGCATAAACCGAACCAAACTCAATCAATAAATAAAACCAATTGCTGGGCTCGGATAAGATGGGTTCGGCAATTGAGTAGCCCAAAACCAAGGCCACCCAATTTCTACATTATTTATAAAGTTATGGGATTTTACTATTTATATTCTCTTTTGTAAATTCATTTTGACTCATTTAAGATGCTTAAACGCAAACATAAATGAAAAATTGCAGATTTTATCCTCCAACCGAGAGACCATTTTCAGATGCATTTTCTGTTTTTTATTTTGGGAAAACTATCAATTTTATTACAAACTATTCAAGCTTTCTCAAATATATTACAAACTATGCATATTATTAAAAAATATTACAAACTATCAATTTTGTCTCAAATCTATGACGGGAGCAAATTTCCGGCAACGGAAAACTGACATGGCACGCCGGAAGACACGCCAGTGCTTGTAAAATTACACGTCAGCATATAGAGTTTCTCAAATTTATTACAAACTATTGTTATTTTCTCAATTATATTACAACTTATTAATATATATAAAAAAAAAATGCTCAAACTATCAAGTTTTTAAGAAAAATTTATTTTTATAGACTTTAAAATTTTAAACATTTAAATAAATATATAATTGTACTTAAAATATTTAATTTTTTTTATAAACTAAAAAAATAGCAAAAAAGGAAAAAAAAATACATATGCTCTCATTGCTCACTTTGCAATATTTAATGGCAAAGAAGTCCCCTTGTTCGGGGTGCAGTGGTGAAAACACTCTACCTATGATCAAGAAGTCATGTGATCGAGCTTCCATGAGACATATAAGGTGTTTGTGTTCAAATTAATGTTAAAATTTAAAATTTTAATGGCAAAGAAATGAGAAATTATTATTTAATTATACTTAAATGTAAATTATCTTTAATTATTATTTTTATTTGACAATTTCACATTTTTAAGTATAATTAAATAATAAATTTTCATTTATTTGCCATTAAATATTGCAAGTGAGCGACGAGAGCATAAGTTTTCATTTTTTGCCATTTTTTTAAATTTTTTTTAATTTATCAAAAAACTATTTAAATATTTTAAGTACAATTATATGTTTATTTAAATGTTTAAAATATATAAAAACATATTTTCTTAAAAACTTGATAGTTTGAGCATTTATATATATATATAAGTTGTAATATAATTGAGAAAATAACCATAGTTTGTAATATATTTGAGAAACTTTATATGTTGACGTGTAATTTTACAAGCGTTGACGTGTCTTCCGGCGCGCCATGTCAGTTTTCTGTTGCCGGAAATTTGCTCCTGTCATAAATTTGAGACAAAATTGATAGTTTGTAATATATTTTGATAATATGCATAGTTTGTAATATATTTGAGAAAGCTTGAATAGTTTGTAATAAAATTGATAGTTTTCCCTTTTATTTTCTCTCTCTAGTTTCGACAAAAATCCGCGGTTTTACTGTAGCAATACTCAAACCCCAATTTTAATTGCAAATTGGCAAATTCTTATATAAGACGGTCTCATAATTTTTATTGTAAGACGAATTTAATGATGTATTTAATTTATTAAAATGACGTATTTTTTATTGCAAATGATGTATTTCTTTATTGCAAATAATGTAATTTTTTACGCAAAAAAAATAATTTATTAAAAAATAAAATAATATATTTAACTTATTGAAATGGTGTATTAATATTCGTCTCACAATAAAAAATAGTGAGACCGTCTCTTAGAAAATCAACTATTCATGATTTTCTATTTGTTTTATTTATTATATATATAAAAATTTTCCTGAAAACTGAATATTTAACCTTTTATATTTCATTTTACGTTCGTGATTTATGTTTGTTTATTTTATTCATTTTTTATTAATAAATATATAATGCTTATAATTTAACTATATTGTTATTATTGTAATATATCTCATTTGAAATTAATAAAGGAATCAAATTGTAAATTTGATAAGTATATTGATAGTATTTGAAAAGTATAAAAGGTTGTGAAAAATAGAATATGCTGAAAATATTTTTTTGAGTTTGAGTTTATTATTTTTGGTTGGAGATGGATTGCGTTTTATATGACACTTACTATATTTTTTATTCGAGTTTAGGTTTCTCAGTTGAAGATGATCCAAAATTAATTACATTTTTTTTACACTTAGTTTACTTTTTGACTACTTACAATTTCTTCTTTATTCTTTGAGCGTGTAATTTCAATATTATTTTTATGTTAAATAATTTACATAATATTAATCAACGATATAAAAATTCACAACCCATTTATCGAAACTTTGAACCAGATTTCTTATAACATCACCAACTTTCATTTTCAATAATTCAGAAGAAAAAAGAAACAGGTCATTTTTTTTGTCAATTTTCTTTTCACTCAGAGCTTTTTAAAAAACGCTTATTATAAAAATAAAAAAACAATTGAGTATCATCAATCAACTAATATGGTATTACTTTTTGAATAGTTTTTTTAATGAGTATCATCAACCAATATTATATATTTTTCGTACTGTCAAATTTAGGAGTATTGCAAAAAAAAAAAAAAAAAAGTTTTGGAGCAGAACAATTAGTTGAAAATTACACTCCACACCTTAGTCTGAAATTATAATTTTATATATAAAATCTATTAATCCTTCAATGTTATATATATATATATATATATATATAGAAGAGAGATCATGTAAAAAAATTCCGTATAAGAAAAAAGAATGAATCATGTCCATTAGATCTAAAAAAATCAGTAGTTGATATTCAAACAATCAACAATTAAAACACAATCAATAACAAAATAATCAAGCAACAACTAAAACACAACCAAACAACGTTGCAAACAAGCAACGACCTGAATACAATCAAACAACCTCATGAACACAATCAAACATCTTTCTCATTTTCTCACGTTAAGACCTTTTTCACCGAATCCTATATATATATATATATATGGGACAACATATTATAGATTGCACCATTATTAAGTTCAATTCTATCTTTCTACTTCGTAAATGGACTAAGCTAAACTCTTTTAACTTACAAAGTTAATAATTTATAGTACTTAAGATTATCATACCATAATTGAGAGAATATAAACATTTAATAACAATATTTTTCTATTAAATTATTGCCAAATTACTGATCATGGAGATTTTTAACATTTAATTTTATCAAGGAGATTGCGAAACAAGGAACCATCTGCCACGTGCGATGCATTGATTGCCAACCCAAAAAAATCCCAAACAATAATAAATGAAAAAGGAGGAGAGAGAGAGAGAGCGCCCTTGTAAAGCTGGGTGGGGGGGCAAGGAAAAAAAAAAGGGCACATTTAATTAGAAAATTAAGAGGAACATAAAAAAGATGATAAAATTCTAAAATAATAATTAAATATAAAAATAAAGCAAAAGGGGAGAGATGGGGACACTACACAACTAGAAGACACCGAAGCTCAGACAATTTCGTGCTTTTTTAATTAAATTATAATACTAAATTAGAGGTGAGGACGGTATAACTTTTATTTTCTCACACTAATCATACCCTTACACGTAGTGATTTCGACAGTTATACCAAACGCCCCCTTAGATATGAAGGTTACCTTTAGATTACAATACTTTCCATTTTCTTATAAAGATTTTGCTGCACTATATGGCAAAACTCTCAGATGAGACGGTCTCATCATTTTTATTGTGAGACGAATTTAATGAAATGATGTAATTTTTTTTATTATAAATGATATCTCACCATTTTTATTTGAAACGAATTTAATGAAATGATGTTTTTCTTTATTGCAAATGATGTATTTCCTTGTTGCAAATAATGTAATTTTTAAAAATAAAATGATGTATTTAACTTATTAAAATGATGTATTAAAGTCTGTCTCACAATAAAAAAATGGTGAGGCTGTCTCTCAGGAGACCGACTCATTTAAATTTGATCCTCTTTTATTAAGAGAAATTTGTATAAAATAATTCTACAAAGCTGCCAGCACAAAGTAGGCCCAAAATTATATGATCATACCGTCTACAATTAGCAGGAAATTTATGAAAAATCATAATGCAAATTCTCTTACTTTAAAAATGATAAAAGTAAATGTCTTTTGATTGACAAATACTGGATTTATTGACATTGATCCCTTCTTTTCCCATATTATTATAAGAAACGGATAAAATAATTTGATTTCAAATTATTATTATTTGCGACAGCTTGCATGCATATAATTTTATTTATGGTAAAAGTCTTTTTTAAAATGCAAAGTATTAGCGTTTAAAAAGAGTGGACAAATTAAAATTAATTATGTTTCAAAAATCCAAAATTACATATTAAAATTTAAAAACACAATTTAAGTTTCAAGTACTTGAGAACCCAACCCAAAGCCCATTTCAACACGAACCAATCCAAGGCCTGCACAAATTCCATAAGATGTCTTACATAAATAGAGGAAAATTATGAAATTTACCCTAATGAAATCGATAATTTATTGAAATTTATTTTACTTTTTTTTTCAAGTAAATTATATCATAATGTTTGATAAATTTTAAAAATCTATCTCAACTTTTTTATATTATAGAATCTTCCATAATATTTACCGCTATTAATTAAAAATACCCTAAATATTTTCAATCTAGTCAATCATCTGAAGTATTTTTAACTAACAAAAGTAATTATTAGAGTTAAATTCAATATTTAAAAAAGTTGGGTAAATTTTCCTAATTTATCTAATTTTGGGATATAATTTCCTAATAAAAAAAGATGATAAATTTCAGAGATTGACTGATGAGTGAGTCTTTTGTGAAACGTTTCACAATTATGTTTTTGTGATATATTGCAATCGGAACTTGTTTTATATCGAGCATATCTTGTTCAAAACATGCATGTTCCATTCAGAATCAGCGCATTCCGATTGGAATTGGCTCATTCCGCCTAAAATGTGTTATGCACTCACTAATCATCATTTCAATTGGAATGTGTGTTATGAAAAGATCAATGCCAATAATTTTTGGGATTACGAACTAACCGAGCCAAAATCGAGGCCCACCAAATGAAACCTGGCCAAGGATAGTGGCAGCTTGATAATAAGTCGTCGGTTGGAAAAAGTAGTTCGACGAAGAGAGAGCCATTCCCAGAGCAGGTCGATTGGGAAAGAACCACCCCGTTCGAGCCATGCAACGATTAGGAAAGGTCTGGATAAGGACGCAAGATTTTGGAAGTAGCAAACGATCTAGGAGTTACAATGACCCCGAAGAGACCGGTGAGCTACTCGCAATAGCTTGGGGGCATGGTCCAGAAAACCCTAACTTTTCCTATACTTTATAAAATAGGCCCTTGTAAGTTAAAAATCGGCATCTAGCTCTCTCTCTGTGTAATTCCACCACATATTATATTCTATATAATTGTTCTAGAGCTCTTACCCAGTTTGTCGGAGCTCAATTACCCATTGTGAACGTTCAATAAGTGTCATGTGCTCTATATATGTGCGCATTATTATTGAAATTTGTTTTACTAGTCTTATCACTAAATTTTTTAAGTGTTTCAATTACTTTAATAATTTTCCCTGTCGTATTTTATCATCTTTAATTCATTATAATCGGTTATTTCATATGATTGCATTATTATCAGATCCTCGTGTTCTCGGGGCTTCGTATCCATACGAATTGAACCTCAATAATTTGGCGCCCACTATGGGGCCCTGAAAAAAACACTAACCGTCTTTGCAGGGAATGGCCGATGGAACCAACAACGATCCTCCAAACAAAACCATGGAGAAAATTGGGAGGACGGTACCACCACTCGGCACCATAAGAGCTGCACTACCACCACCGCAAGTCCGCAAGAGAAGCACAGATGCTGCACGGTGACCTCTCCTAAGAATCTCCCGACCAAATTCAACCAAGTGAGCAAGGACGACAAAGACCCTGCCACACCATGGACTCTTTTCGACAGTTGTTGACCGCCTGATCGATGCTAAATCTGCATACAAATTATAGCATAGGACAAATAAATTTATAAGTACCCGAAGGTTGTCGAACCCACAGGGATAGTGCAATGAAGGAAAATCATGTACTGGATATAGTTTTCAGATCTTTTGTTTGGGCAAATCAATTTTTGGGGTTTTGGGTTTTTCTAAACAAATAATTAAAGAGGGAAATTCAAATAATAAAAAGCACAGATTCCAGGGAAATCTACCAATCTGATCAACTTGCAAGAATTAAATATTCAAACCCATGAAACACAATTTTGGTGGAAAACCTTTTATTGTGGAGTTAATTCCTTGGTCGGGCAATTAAAACCTAAATTACTAATTAGTGATCTATCTCCTCTCGGTCTCAAAATACACCAATTAATCAATTTCATAAAGATCTAGATTTTCCTACAATTGAAATCCTCTTGGTCGGACAGATAATCAAAAGTATTAAACTCTCACTTCTTATTATCAATTTTCACCTCTCGGTCCTTCAATTAATAACAAAAACCTATTCCAATTTTCATCTCTCGATCCTTCAATTGAAAAATAGATTTGAAATAAAATCAAAGAGTTTAAACCAATACAAGGGTTTGAATAAATAAATCTAAACAAGCATCACAGATGGAGAAACCCTAGAACCTGTTTAGGGTTCTAGCCTAACATATTAAAGATAAACATTGCAGGGAAAAATAAAGATTGCATTAAAAAGTAAAGGTTCAACAAAAAGTAAAGAGGAATTATAAAGAAAACAGAAAATAAAGGTGTAAAAACTGTAAAGGGGGAAGAAGATAAAAACTAAAAGAAAGGGTTTCAAAACAAAAAGGGGCTAATAATTCTGAGCTATTGAAGAGTTTATATAGTAGTAGGGTTGAGGCCTTGGATGCATATCTTCAAAAGGTATGATTTATTGCTTCCAAATTGATGTATATCTTGTTCCCCAAGCAATTCTCGCCCAAAATATGTGAAAATCTCGCCAAACAAGTCTATCTCGGCCGAGATGGCCCTTGCCACGGCCGAGATGGAGGATTCGGCCCGGCCGAGATGGCTTCATTTCGGTCGAAACAGAGACTTTTCCGCCACTTCCGACCCTTCTGCGCAGTCTCATGGTTTTGGCCATAACTTTCGCATCCAAACTCCGATTGATCCGATTCCAGTTGCGTTGGAAAGATAACTCGAAGATCTTTCAAATGCCATGCTCCATTAGCTCAGATTCCATCGGTGGAAGAATTAGTGACTGTTCCTTTGAACATCTGCTGCTTTCGGTACGGGTTTCCATTGGATTTGGCCTAAAACCTGCGAAATCTTACCATGGCAAGCATAACACCCTCTAATATATACTCATGCTCAGTTTATTCAAGAAAACGTACTAAAATGCATAAAAGAAAAGAAAAACAAAGCGATAAGTGAGTAGAAAAACGAGCTTATCACCGCCCAAATGGGGGAATCAGGACGCCACGACATACCTCCCGCCCTGACATAGTTGGGCGATTCGAACAGAGGATGAGCTACTTCGAGTCACTAATTGCTCGAATCCCTGGTGCTTCCCTTCCCGAGAAGATCATCCCTAGGGAGAGCTACGCAGTGTCACCGTTCTTGTAGCAGATTGATTAGTTCGTAAGTGCACTCACTTATCGATATTATTTCCTAGTATTTTATCTAGTTTTGTTTTGTTCATTAGCATATTTGGAGCATGAGTTAGTGTTATGAGGTACTGTACTTCTTATGGTGAGTTTTTACAGGTTTTGAGCGAAAAAATGGCTATGTCTAAAAAAATGGCGAAATTGGGAGTTCTCTATTTCAACCGACATGGCCCAAGTCGATCGACGTGGTGTCTGTATCGATCGATGCTGCTCACGTCAACCAACGCGGAAGGTCAAAGTGTAGATGTGGCTTGTTCGATATATAGATCGATGTGGAGGTTTCTATGTCGATCGACACAGGTCGTGTCGGTTGACGCACGTCTTCAAAAGTTGGGAAATTAGTCAAAATCGAGTCAAATTCTAATCCCAGACCCAGAATTGTCCAACAATTTACTTATTTGAAGTTCAAGCCCTCATGGAATCACATAAATATTATAAATAGCCTTGTACCTTAGGTTTTTGAGGATTTGTTTTTCAAGTTGGAGATAACGAGAACTGGAATTCCTTTACTTATCTTGTAAGATTTATTTTCTTTAATGTAGTTTAGGTTCTTTTTTTCTATGTTTCTTTCCATGATGAGTGGGTAGAAACCCTTGCGGATTCTAGAGCTATAAACAATCAATTATGAATGTATGTAAGATTAATCAACTCAAATTGCATGGTTTAAATTCCTGAATCAGTTAACTGAATTTGGATTTAATGAAAGATCGAGAGATGAAATTGAATTTAGGTTTATAGTTGTTAATCGAAAGACCGAGAGGATAAGGTTGATAACAGGAAAAGGAATATTAATGCTATTGAATTTCTTCTTAAAAAAGAAGAATAACTATTAAATTGTAGGGATTAAATCTGTGGTTTTTCATAAGGTCAATTATTATTGTGTTCTTGAGGCCTAAAAAAATAAACAGTCACATAATAGTAACCTAGGCTATAATTGCCCAACTCAGGAATTGTAGTACTTTATTCTGATTTCCCACAATATGCAGAGTTGTTTGATTTAGCACGTGTTCTGATTGATTTGTTTGCCCTAGAATCAGTATCTTTAATTTTGCATTTTAAAATCTTTTAAATTCAGTTTATGTTCTCTTTATTTTCCGAAAACAAAACCCAATTTTATTTTCTCAAACAATGAATCCTAGAACTATAATTAGTACATGAGGTAATTTCCCCATACAATGCCCAAGGGTTCGACAACCTTCGGGTTTATAAATTTATTTGCTATTGTTTTTACTGCAATTTATCTGTAGTTTTCACAGTGATCACAAATCGCGAAAATGGCACTACCAGCTTGCTTTACTCCGCCAAACTTCACTCTTTATGATGGAACTCAGATCCAGAGAACCACATTGTCGTGTACAAACATAAGATGTTTGCTGCAGTCATACGTAGCGTATAGCGAGAAGGCTGCATGTGCAAGAGCTTCGGTTTGAGCCTGACCGGGATGGCCCTGCAATGGTTTATTAACTTGCCAAGAGGATCTATCTCCACTTTTTCAGAACTGCACCATCTCTTTCGTTGGTAGTGTCGAGCAAAAAGAGACTCGACAAGCACCCCGACAATTTCTGCGAGGTGATCCAAAAGCCAGGCAAGCCATTGAGGTCGTACTTGGCTAGGTTTAACGAGGAACTAGTATCGATCCCAAAATATCCAAGTAGCACGGCAGTTTGAGCATTTACCAGAGGTCTAGATATAGACTCGGACCGTCATAGGGAGTTATCAATCTACCCATGCTACACGATAGACGACGCGCTCAGTAGGGCGTGGGTGATCACTGTGAAAATTACAAATTAATTATAATATAGAGAGCAAATAAAATTATAGTAACCCAGAGGTTGTCGAACCCACAGGGATAGTGCAACGAAGATATTTCATGTACTGGATGCAGTTTATCAACTCGTTGTTTGAGCGAAACAAAATCAAGAGTAAGGTTTTGTTTTCAATCTAGAAAATAACTTTTGAATCAAATCAGATAAATAAAAGCACAGATCCTAGGGAATTCAATCGATCCAATTAACATGCATAAAACAATCAATCCAAACCCAAATATTATGGTGGAAAATCTAATAATTTGGAATTAATTCCTTGGTTGGGCAATTAAAACCTAGATTACTAATGTGTGACTATCTCCTCTCGGTCTCAAGAACACAACACTAGCCAATCCCGATAAAGATACAGATTAAGCCCTACAATTGAATCTTCATTTTGAAATATAAAACAATTGCATCAAATTCTATTTTCCAAGTGTTAATTATCTCCTCTCGGTTTCAAATTAACAACTGTCAATCCAATTAAACCTTCATCTCTCGATCCTTCGATTAAATTATATTTTAAACGTCAAAATCATAGAATTTAAACTAATTAATAAGGGTTGAATTTAATTGAGTTACAACATGCGAAAAGAATGGAGAAAAACCCTAGAACCTGTTAGGGTTTCTAGCCAGACATGATAAAAACACAAAGTGAGATAAACATATAAAATAGTATTTAATTTACTTGGAACATAAATGAATTGAATCTTAAAGTCTTGACAATATTCGAGTTCCAAAGTAATAAAGTAAAGTAAAGAAAACTGGAAAATTAAAGTAAACTAAATGCTAGGATTTAAAACAAACAACTTAGAAAAATTAACACTAATTTCGATCTTTAATAGTCCTTTTTATAGAGGAAAAATTATGTCTCACAAGATATTGGGTTTGGGAAGGAAATATCTCCAATTTGGGTGAAATTTGTCTTTTTGTCTTCGGTGTCGATCGATAGAGAGCTTGTCGATCGACATAGCAGCTAAGTTGACATCCTCTTCAATGCTTCTTTTTTGATCGATCTTCATCCTTCGTGTCGGTCGACACTCGGGGTGTCAATTGACACGAATGTCAATCATCAACCCTTGTGTCGCCCGAACCTTCCTCCATCTTTTGACTTCATTTGATCCTCTGTGCCGGTCGACATGTGGCCTATCGATCGATATAGAAGCATTTTGGGCGGATTTCCATCTTTTTCTGAACTTCTCATCATTTCATCTCTTTTGGATCCAAATACCTACAAAACTAAGCATAACAAGCATAATACCCTCTATAAAATGACTCATGCTCAATTATTGTCCCTAGACTAATGTAAATGCATGAAATAACAAAGAAAACAATGAGATAAGTGAGGCAAAATACGAGCTTATCAGTGGGCCCTAATCAAGTAGGAAGAAGACGAGCTCTGTAGAAAGGCTTATAGGAGCAACGAGAGACCCGTGTTGGTCCCAAAATCAGAGTGCAAGACTGTGCAGCGGAAGGTATAAGATATGTAATGGAAGTAAATATGACAGTTGCACTTGTTTAGCTAAAGCAGAGTATAGTCAGTTTTGTGTGTTTGAAAGACTTAAGCTTTGTCTTGTCCTGGTTAAGTCAGTTTTACAGTATATACTTTTCAATACTTGGAAGTATTGAAGGTTTCAAAGTCAGTTTGTGAAATAGAAAAATAGAGCAATAAGATAAAGCTGTAAAGATCACACATAAGTTATAGTGGTTCGGATCTAAATATCATACATCCACTCTTCAGACCCAAGGTCTGGATAATTCACTAAGTTAATACAATCCTCCTTATGATCTATACACAGTCCGTTGGTACCTCCGTCCTTCGGGTCAGCTGTGGCACTCGCATACGGACTTCTTGCAGACTCAGTCTTCAGGTTGAAGTGGGGATGCACCCCGCAACCTCCTTCCCGGTGGTTGGATGTTTACTTGTTCTTCCTATAACTCAAGTGGTTGGCATACACCCGTGAGAATAAGAATCCCAGACTAGAAACTGAATGCTATGAATATATCTCAAAAGGATATATTCACTAAGAAGAGCTTCAACTTATAGCTTCAGTCTCGTTGATAACTCTTGAAAAAGAGTTATATTCACTTCTATTTTAGTTCGTTTTAGAGAGTCTTTCGTCTATGTTTACCCGAATAAGTGTTGTTTTAGTCTTGTATTTGATTGTTTGAGTCCTTTCATGTTTAATTCGTGTTTAGGAGTAAATAACATTGTTTTTGGAGGATTCGGAGTGAATTGTCGTGCAGGAAAGTGCTTTATTTTTGAAGATTATGCTGGAGCAATGAAAGAAGATGCTGTAGCACGGTTGAGCTGAACCAGTCCCAGTCAACTTGGTCAAAATTCGGGAATGACGTGGATAAAAGTTAATTTTGCTGAGCTGGGTGTGCGAAAACAGCAGAAATTCACCTATTTTTCCAAGGACGATTTGGGGAATGTTCCTAAAAGTGGAAACCTAGAATTGGGGAAGGATATAAAAGCCCAAAGGAGAGAGAAAGAAAGGATCATCCACACTTTTCCATCGCCACACAAACGAGCTGGGGGGAAATTTCCGAGCTGGAACTGGGACGCACCTAAGGCAAAGGAAGGAAACGAGCTGCAGCTTCACCGCCGACGAGAGGCCAGCTTGGGGTTGAGGAATCGTCCCTTGTTGCAGCTAATCGAAGGGGGATTCTTCCTCTTGTCCTCCTTATCTTTAATTTCTTGTTTTTAATTATGAATTTCAGCTTCCAAAACATGAATCTAGCTCTTACCCTTGTAAATATGAGCTAATTTAGTTGACCATGGCTATGGATGAACTTGCTTGAGTTGAATGGATTGTTATGCATTGTGAATGGAATGGAGTTTTGAATATTTTGGTGGTTTAATTCATAAAATTACAACTCTTGCGGGAGCTTGAATGTTTGTGATTCATGCTTAACTTAGATTTGGAAAAATTGAGGCTAAGAGTAGAAACCCCAAATATTACACACTTCATGCATAGGAATATGTGGGTTTGTGTTTGTAAAAATGCCTAGGAGAGTGATAATTGGTGCTGAATCTAAATTGAATTGGGCATAGGAATATGTTAATTAATTTAGAAAAGGCTATCTCACCTATTTTAAAAAATCTAGTTGAGAACAATAGTTGGCAGCAACTTTACTCTGTGTTGTTTGCAATGCTGTAGCATAATATTTGTAGCAAGTGATTCCATAGCCTAGGTCGTTTCACTCATCGATTAAAAAGAATTTATCCGATCCGATTTTTCTCATTTTTCTCCTGTTTTCACCATCCCCTGTTTTTATGTTTATTGTCATTACCTTATTAGTTCATGCCTAGATTAATTAAACAAACCAAATCATTTTTCCCATCAATTAAACCGAGTTGAGTGTTTGTGCACCTTTAACCCTTCCCTGTGGATCGATACTCGGAGAATACTCCGTTTTATATTACTTGTGATAGTGTGCACTTGCACTAGTGTGTTTCACACACGCGAACAAGTTTTTGGCGCCGTTGCCGGGGAGGGCAATTAAGTTGTTGCTATCCAATTCGCTTGGTTTATTGATTTTATTTTCATTGCATTTTATAAAAAGAAAAATATAAAAAAAGTAGTAATTCGTATTGCTGTTCTTGTGCAGGTGTTTCTGGTGTATGAGTCACGAATGTGCTCCAAAAATATATCCATTTGATTCGGAGATCGAAAGAACATTTCGCAGGAATCGGAGAAGGCAAAGAAAAAAGAAAAAGAGAAATATGGCTGCTGCGGGTGCCGGTGGTGCTGAGATGCCACGAGATGTGGTTATAACAGCAAATGAAACAGACCTAATTGTGGCTGATTATGCCAACCATGTGATTCACAACATGAGGCCGGTGATTGTTAAGCCAGAGATTGGAGCCCGACAGTTTGAACTTAAGTCGGTGATGTTTCAAATGATGCAATCCATCGGCCAGTTTGGGGGAAGGGCTGTTGAAGATCCCCACCTGCATCTTCAATCTATTCTGGAAGTTTGTGATTGTTTCAAGTTCGAGGGAGTGACTGAAGATGCTTTGCGGCTGAAGCTATTTCCTTTTTCTCTCCGGGATCATGCAAAGGCATGGCTGAATTCATTACCATCCGAGTCAATCCGAACATGGGAAGAGTTGGTCAAGGCATTTTTAACAAAGTACTACCCTCCCACTAAGAACACGCAATATAGATTGGAGATTATTTCATTCAAGCAGGGGTATGAATCGGTAAGTGAAGCTTGGGAGCGTTACCGGGAGCTGCTGCAAAAGTGTCCCCAACATGGCATCCCGCATTGTATCTTGCTGGAGACATTCTATAATGGGTTATATCCTGATTCTCGGATGTGGTTGGATGGATCTGCTAATGGAGCAATTCTATCTAAAACATACACGGAGGCCTGCAAAATACTTGATCGAATTACAAAGAACAGTGGCCGGTGGTCAACACCGCGACAAATACCACACAAGGTGGCTGGGATAAGTGATGTAAACCCCCTTGAGCTGATCACTGCGCAGATTGAAGTGTTGGGAACTTCATTGAAGTCAATTGAAAAGAATATTGCTGCTGGAGCAGTGCCGCAACAAGTTGTTAGTCAGCAACCGCAATTGTTACTTCAACATCAACCGGTAGTTAACCAAATTGCGGCTGAAGTGTCATGTGTTTATTGTGGAGGATCGCACCCCTTTGATGATTGCAGATTTAACCCTGTCTCGGTCAACTACATCGGGCAACACGGGGGAAATAGGAACAATCCATTCTCTAACACCTATAACCCCGGGTGGAGAAATCATCTGAACCTCTCATGGTCTACACCCCAAGAAGCTGGAGGGTCAAACCAGCAACAACAGGATCAGTTGGCTTTACCTGATTATCATAAGCTCCAACTGGAGCAGAAACATTTCCAGCACCTTATGCAACAGCAGATTCAGCAAATGCCACAACAAAGACAGAATCAGCCGCAGTAGGGCGATTCACTTGAAACCTTGTTAAAGAAATTTATGGTGCGCACAGAAGGAAAGGTGAAAAATCAAGATGCTCTTCTCCAAAATCAAGACGCTCTTCTTCAGAATCAAGCTGCTACTCTTCAGAGCCAAGCTGCTACTTTACGGAATTTTGAAATTCAGATGGGACAACTGACCGCAGACTTGAAAAATAAGCCGCATGGATCTTTGCCAAGTGATACGGTGAATCCTAGAAGAGAAGGGAAGGAACAGTGCAAGGCCATGGTGTTAAAGAGTGGGAAAACAATTGAAGGGGCAGCCCCTGCCACGGTGGACAATTCTGATGAGCCCACTTCAATCCAAGAAGAGGAAATTAAGGTGGAAGTTGGAGTTGACAAGGCAGCAGAAACACAGCATGCTGTTACAGATGCTGTAGCACCGAAGCAGCAGACTGCTGCTCGGAAACATCAAATACCACCACCTTATCCGCAGAGATTGAAGAAACAAAAGGAGGAGGTGCAATATAAAAAGTTCCTGGATGTACTGAAGCAGCTACACATCAATATTCCGCTAGTGGAAGCATTGGAACAGATGCCAAACTACGCCAAGTTTTTAAAAGACATCCTATCTAGAAAGAAGAGTTTGGGGGAATTCGAGACTGTGGCATTAACCGGAGAGTGCAGCACGGTGGTCAGTAGCAAAATTCCTACAAAGCTCAGAGATCCGGGAAGCTTCATAGTCCCATGTTCAATTGGTGGTCAAAATGTTGGGTGAGCTCTTTGTGATTTGGGGGCAAGCATTAATCTAATGCCCCTATCAATATTCCGGAAGCTTGGAATTGGAGGAGCTCGACCCACTACTGTCACATTGCAGCTGGCCGACCGTTCCACGGTGCATCCTGAAGGAAAAATTGAGGATGTCCTCGTCAAAGTGAGCAAATTCATCTTCCCAGCCAATTTCATTATTCTGGATTACGAAGTCGATGAGGAAGTCCCTATTATCTTGGGGCAGCCATTTCTTGCCACGGGGGGAGCATTAATTGATGTTCCTAATGGTGAGCTGATTATGAGAGTAAACGGTGAGCAAGTCACTTTCAACGTGTTCCAAGCAATGAAGTTCCCAGATGGGTAGGAAGGCTGCTCAGTGATTGATGTGGTTGATTCGTTAGTTGCTAAAACACAACTACAGGAATGCTGGTTTGAAGAGCACGAAAAAAGTCATGCTGCAGCACTGGAACTGGAACAGCCAGAAATGTGCAATAAAATAACATTTGAGCCGTTGAAAATTGGAGAGCAGGAATTTAAGACTCCCGAGTCATCAATTGTGAATCCACCAAAGCTTGAGCTAAAGCCGCTGCCTTCTCACTTGAAGTATGTCTATTTGGGTGAGTTGGAAACATTACCGGTTATTATTTCTGCAAGTTTAAGGGCTGAGCATGAAGAGCAATTAATTGCAATGTTGAAAAACTATAAGAGGGCTTTTGGGTGGACAATAGCTGATATACGGGGAATCAGCCCTACACTTTGCACTCACAAAATTCTGATTGAAGAAGGGTATTCTGGTTCTGTTGAGCATCAAAGAAGATTAAGCCCAATCATGAAGGAAGTGGTGAAAAAGGAAGTCATTAAGTGGCTTGATGCTGGTATTATTTACCCAATTTCTGACAGCAAATGGGTTAGCCCGGTGCAATGCGTACCGAAAAAGGGTGGAATGACTGTAGTGGCCAATGAAAAGAACGAGCTAATACCCACCCGCACAGTCACGGGGTGGCGTATTTGTATTGACTATCGCAAACTTAATAAGGCTACAAGGAAGGACCATTTCCCATTGTCGTTCTTGGATCAGATGTTGGATTGTTTAGCTGGGAAGGCTTACTACTGTTTCATGGATGGCTACTCGGGCTATCACCAGATCAACATTGCCCCGGAGGATCAAGAGAAGACTACATTCACATGCCCCTACAGTACCTTTGCTTTTCGACGCATGCCCTTTGGCCTGTGCAATGCTCCAGCAACCTTCCAGCGGTGCATGATGGCCATTTTCACCGAAATGGTTGAAGATACATTGGAAATCTTTATGGATGACTTTTCGGTGCTGGGGGACTGCTTTGAGGACTGTCTTGAAAATCTGGAACAAGTATTGAAGAAATGTGAAGAGACCAACTTGGTCTTGAATTGGGAAAAGTGCCACCTTATGGTACAAGAAGGGATTGTCCTTGGGCACAAGGTTTTAACTAAGGGAATTGAAGTGGATGTTGCTAAGGTGTCTGTCATTGAGAAAATGCCACCTCCCACCTTAGTCAAAGCAGTTCGGAGTTTCTTGGGGCACGCAGGGTTCTATCGTCGATTTATTAAGGACTTCTCCAAAATTGCTAAACCCCTCTGTACTTTGTTGGAGCATGACAGAAAGTTTGAATTTTCAGCGGAGTGTACGGCAGCTTTTGAGCATCTAAAGAAGGCATTGGTTACCGCACCTGTTATATAAGCTCCCGCCTGGAGTTTGCCGTTCGAAGTGATGTGTGATGCGAGTAATCATGTTGTTGGGGCTGTGCTGGGGCAGATAAAGAATAATATTTTCCACTCCATCTACTATGCTAGCAAGGTGCTGGACAGCGCACAGCTAAACTACACTACAACCGAGAAGGAACTCCTTGCAGTGGTTTTTGCCTTCGATAAGTTCCGCTCATACTTGGTTGGAGCAAAGGTGATTGTGTATACCGACCACTCAGCTATTCGCTATTTGCTGGAAAAGAAAGATGCAAAACCGAGGTTAATTCGTTGGGTGCTTCTGCTTCAAGAATTCGACCTCGAAATCAAAGATAGAAAGGGGACTGAAAATCAGGTTGCTGACCATTTATCCAGATTGGAAGGAGTCCCGAGTTGCAAAAGCAATTCTCCAATTAATGAGTGGTTCCCCGATGAAATGCTGATGTGTATTACCGAGGCTCCAACACCTTAGTATGCCGACATTGCCAACTTTTTGGCTTGTGGAGTTCAGCCCCCTGAAATGAAGGGGCAACAGCTGAAGCGATTTTATCATGACACAAAATATTATTTCTGAGATGAGCCATTTCTTTACAAGTTGGGGTCTGATGGAGTTATGCGAAGGTGTGTTCCTGAATATGAGCAGTGCGCAATTTTGGCAAGCTGCCATGCTGCAGCATATGGAAGGCATTTCGCAGGGCATCAAACAGCAGCCAAGGTTTTGCAATCAGGTTATTTCTGGCCCTCTCTTTTCAAGGATTCTCATGAGTTTGTTAAAGCATGTGATAGGTGCCAGCGGGTTGGGAATTTGAGTGCCCGACAGGAGATGCCTCTCAATAATATTCTTGAAGTGGAATTGTTCGATGTTTGGGGCATCGACTTCATGGGGCCGTTTCGTTCTTCGTTTGGAAACCTATATATTTTGGTTGCGGTGGATTATGTCTCAAAGTGGGTTGAAGCTGTAGCTTGTCCAACCAACGATGCAAAGACAGTCATTAAATTCTTGCACAAGTAGATTTTTACTCGGTTTGGAACCCCACGAGCTTTAATAAGTGATGAGGGCTCACATTTCATCAATAAAAGCCTAGCTGGAGTTTTGGCCAAGTACAATATCAGGCATAAGGTTGCTACAGCATACCACCCACAGACAAATGGCCTTGCTGAACTGTCAAATCGGGAACTGAAGAGCATTCTGCAGAAAATGGTCAACACTAGCAGGAAAGATTGGTCCCAGCACTTGGACGACGCTCTTTGGGCTTATAGGACCGCTTTCAAAACTCCGTTGGGAATGTCGCCATATCGACTGGTTTTTGGTAAGGCCTGCCACTTACCATTGGAGCTTGAACACAAGGCTTTTTGGGCATTGAAGAAACTGAATTTGAACTTGAATGAAGCCGGTAAAGCACGTTTCCTACAGCTGAACGAGCTTGATGAGCTCCGATTGTTCTCCTACGAGAATGCCAAGATTTACAAAGAGAAGACTAAACATTGGCATGACAAGAGGATTGTGCCTCGAACTTTGAAAGAGGGGCAGCAAGTTCTCCTTTTCAACTCAAGGTTGAAGCTCTTCCCCGGAAAGCTCAAGTCCCGATGGTCTGGTCCCTTCACTATTGCTAAGGTGTATCCATTTGGAGCTGTTGATCTCAGAGAAGAGAAATCAGGCCGCACATTCATGGTCAATGGACACCAAGTCAAGGAATACTTCGGTGGCACTCTCAACCGAGAGAGAGGTGTCACTGCTCTTCGCGATGCTAGAGCATGAGGTACCCATGGTCTGCTTCAGCAGGCCATGGTTCCTTTGTACATATTTTATTTCTTTCTTTTGATTATTGCCTAGATTAATCGCTTTTATTTAGTTCAGTCAATTCTCTACTTTTCTAGGATTTAGCATTCTGTTTTATGATTGTAATGTGTCTTATGAGTGTTGTTGGTAACTGTGCTAATGAGTGTGATGTAGGTAAAGCAAGTAGGAGCATGCTCACCTTAAGTTTGGGGGGGGGGGGGGGAAGAAGGTTGCATAAATCAGAAGAAGGAGAGCAGGATTTTCGGTTTGTGAAATCACCGCGAGTATAGCACTCACTGCGTATCAGGTATTTCTTTTCGTTTGATATATATTGATTAAAAAAAAGAAAAAGAAAATAAATAAACAAATAAATAAATAAAATATAAAAACAAATAAATAAATAAAAACAAAAATAATAAAAAAAGAAAAAAAAAACAAAAGGGGGGAAAGGGAAATTACCACACACACACAACACCTCACCACTTTCACCCTTCGCTGTTTTCTCTCTCTCGCACGACATTTTACCACTTCCCTCGTCACCGATTCCGTTCATCTTCCAGCGCCGACGTCCAGGTAAACCCCTTCTCCTTCCCTTTTCGGCGCCTACTACGACGTGGGTGTTCTTGCTCTGCGCTAATTAGTGGTTTTCTGCGTTGGGTTACTTCCTGTTTTGGGTGAAATTGGGAGTTCTCTGTGCGGCCAAGTTTTTGGGTTTTCTCTTGTTGCATTTTTGTCATTTTTAAGGCTCGCTTATTCTCGTTTTCCCTCCCACTGTGTGCGATACTTTGACTGCCACTATGCTTGCATTTCCTATCTTGGAGTGTTCAACATACTCTTTTTCTCGCCCTGCGTTTAATTGCAAATTTTTTATTTCTATACTTGGATGTGTTTGCTCCGAAGTCGTACTTTGCACTGTCCCGCTGTGTAGTCGAATATCAGTTACATTTTGATTGTGCCTTGCAATTGTTCTTGTCTGAACCGACTTTGTCCGCGTGAGTTAGATGTCTTGTCTCTGATGGGTACATATATTGCTGGCGGTTTGGTGTTGGGTTTTACTTTGGGTATGGGTTGTGTTCTTTCAGTAGGCTCCGGTCTGTTGGACGTGGTTTTGGGTTGTCTCTGTTTTGTTATGTGATGTTTGGTGTTTATGGGTGGCTGTCGCCTCGTGCTTACTTTGTTTTTGTTTTTTTTTGTTTTTTTTCAGGGTACTCTGAAAATGGCTCCAAAGAAAGCCACCAAATCTGCTGCACCAAAGAAGGGTAAGGGCAAAAGTCCTGGCTCAGTCAAAGGAAAAACCCCAGCCCCTCAACCTAGCCGGAACCCTCCCTCTTCGACCTCTCATTCATCCCCTTCCACCGCCAGTACCCGTATCACCCGAGCCACTGCTGCTTCCGTTCTTGTGCAGCTCCAATCATCTCCACCTGTCCTCCCTACTAAGAAGCCCACTTCCAAAAAGACCCGTACTTCCCCTACTATCACCACCTCTGAAGTTCAGTCTACCCATCTTCCCACTCCACCTCCTACCCAAGAACAACCACCCATTGTTACCCCTGTCCCTCCAACTGCTGAGGATGCTCCAGCATCCTCCACTTCTGCCCCAACGCCTGCTGAGAAGGTTCATCTTTCTGGCTCTACTCCTGTTGTTGTGCCCACTGCTGCAGCATCCACTGCGCCTACTCCACCATCCTCTGGGGCTACGCCCGTTGCGACCCCTGTTGCTACAACTACCTCCGTGCCTAACATTGCTGAGGCTGCTCCAGCTGCCGCACCCTCTGAGCCCGTTGCTGCTACCTCTGTTGCAGCAACCTCTGTGGCCACGCCTGCCGAAGTTGCCCCACCCCCTAAATCCACTCCAGTCGTTGCTTCCGCTACTGCAGCACCTTCCGCATCTGCTGCAGCACCTTCCGCATCTGTTGCCGCACCTACCCCTAAGCGGCGAATGAAAAAGGTTGCTAAGAAGCAGGTATCCCGCAAAAAATGGAAGCTGGCTGTCGATCCTCCTGTATTGACTCCGGAAGAGTTTGCTGCCATCCCTCGCCAAGCCTCACACACCTCTGCCAAACGCTGGGAGGCCTTCTAAACAAAAGATCTTGTTGTGGAAAAGGGCTTTGATGTTGACTCTGACCAGTTGCCAGATTTTGTGGAATCTGTCATTACATTCCAAGGTTGGGAGGACTTCGCTCGACCTCAGCCTGCCCCTGTAATTGATGTGGTGCGCGAATTCTATGCTAATCTGCTCCGCGACAAGGAGGGTGTGGTGGAATCCTTGGTTCGGGGTGTGTTAGTGCGGTTGGATGCTGAGGACATTTATTCCATCTACCACCTCGCTCATTGTGGATCCTGGGATTTCTTCAAGAAGCTGCAAGATCCGCCTACCGAGCTGCTGAGGGAAGCTCTTGTTGTAGCTGCCAAACCCGGTGTCTCTTGGTCCATTCCTACTGGTGCAGCTGGCCACATTTTCAGCAAGTTTGTGACTGGGGATGCCCACATCTGGATGCATTTTCTCAAGAGTCGCATCCTATCGACGACTCATGACACGCTGGCCATGAAGGATCGCGTGATTGTTGTTGCTGCTTTACTGAAGTCTGAGCCCGTTAATGTGGCCCCACTGATCCTTTACTCCATTCTTGCTTGTGCAGCTAAAGAATCTTCTGGCCCCTTGTTTTTCCCTTCTCTGATTACGCAGGTTTGTCAACGTGCTGGAGTGCCGATGCTGGATTCAGAGGCACGGGACTTGGGTGCGACCGATATCAACATCGCCCGTCATCAAAAGCGCCATGCTGCCAAGGATGCTGCAGCAACACCACGGCCTCCTAGTTCCAGCCGTACTCATGCCTCTCCATCTACATCTGCCGCTGCTGCTGATTCCACCTCTACGAAACTCCGTGCTATTTGAGAGGACATCCAGGCTGTTCGGGCCTTGTGTAGCGCACATGAGCGGCTTCTCCAAGCGCTCACCGACCAGCTCTCCAAGCTTTTGCCGGCCGCACACCCTTGACTTCCCATGGTTTCTCCTCCACTCATCCTCCTGAACACTGACTTATTTTGATACTATTTATTTTGGGCCTGTACTTAATACTTACTACTCGTGATGGTGTTCGTTGGTTTCGATGTTTGGGTTATTGTGGTGTTCAGGTTTATGTTTATCTGGTTTTCCTACTTGTTGTGTCGCATCTTGTTGGGTTTTATGTCGCGCTGCTCTTCTCTTGCTTCCATGATGATTTCTTTCATTTCTTGTTGCTCGTGGATTCAATTGTTGCTTAGTTGATTCTCATCTCTCGATTGCTCCTTAAGTTTAAATTGTCATTTCTTGATGTGTTTTCCATATGTTCTCGTGGACTGAAAATCGTTGTTTTTGAAAACTTCATCACTTTGTCTTGTTGATTGCTCTTTATTAGCTTCATGTTTCGGCTTTGCAAGTGTGAGTGTTTACCTTCGACTGCTTGTGGTTGCCTCGAGGCAAAATGTGTGTTTATATCACTTGGGACATGATTTAGGCCTTCGTTGTTTGCATTTTGTGCCTTTTTGTTGTTCTTTCAATTTTAATTATCCCTTGCACCCTATTCTTGAGCCTTAGCTTAGTTCTTTCGTTACCTATCTTTTTAGCCTTCTTATCCTTTAATCTCTTTTTCTTGACCCTTATCGTGAGCACTTATATGAGTTCGGCCTTTCGACATTGAGGACAATGTTCGTCCTTAAGTTTGGGGGGTGTGCTCCCGTTTCGGGTTTGTTTAGATTTTATTTTGGGTTGGTTTCGGGTTTATTGAATTTTCAAGTCTTATATTTTACTTCTTTTTTTATTGTTGGCATGTGTAAAAAAAAAAGAAAAATCGAGAAAATCAAAAGTAAAGTCGAAAAAAAAAGAGAAGAAAAAAAACACAAAAGAAAAATGAAAAACGAAAAAAAAGAAAAATGTGTCGAAAAAAAAAAGAGTGAAAGAAAAAGAGAGGAAAAATCGAGAGAAATTCGAAAAAAAAAAGAGTGAAATTAAAGGGTGAAATTTTTGTTTTTCTTTTCTGTTTTTGTCAAGTCATTTTGTGTAATAATAGGGGCACTTTTCTTCTCACTTGGGATTGTGATTCTAATTGCTTAAAGTCCTCTAAATAAGTAGCCGAACTTATTGGTGCTCTCGAATTAGTCAATCTATCCAAAAAATATCCCTACATTAACCTTAGCCCACATTACAAGCCAATAAAGTCCTATTGATCCTTGTGATATGAACTCCATTAGTGGAGAGGTTGCTATGAGTAGTTTGGAGTCAAAATAAGTAAGAATGATGATCATAAGCATTACTTGAGTGTGGAGTTGATTTTGATCATGTTGACTTGGCATTGTGATGATGTGTTGTGCTGTTTTGAGAGTTAGATGCTGTAGCATGATGGAAATGACATGTTAAACTAGAAGGAAGGGTTTTGAGATGAGTTGATACTATTTTGATGATTGAATCCTAGATTTCATTTTCAACTGTGCTGAGAAGTGTATGAGTATGAGCTAGCATGACTGAAAATTCCAACTTGTTTGTCCCTTGAGTCATTTTATGGGCTAAGTTTGGGGGGGTGATAACTCTTGAAAAAGAGTTATATTCTCTTCTATTTTAGTTCGTTTTAGAGAGTCTTTCGTCTATGTTTACCCGAATAAGTGTTGTTTTAGTCTTGTATTTGATTGTTTGAGTCCTTTCATGTTTAATTTGTGTTTAGGAGTAAATAACATTGTTTTTGGAGGATTCGGAGTGAATTGACGTGCAGGAAAGTGCTTTATTTTTGAAGATTATGCTGGAGCAATGAAAGAAGATGCTGTAGCACGGTTGAGCTGAACCAGTCCCAGTCAACTTGGTCAAAATTCGGGAATGACGTGGATAAAAGTTAATTTTGCTGAGCTGGGTGTGCGAAAACAGCAGAAATTCACCTATTTTTCCAAGGACGATTTGGGGAATGTTCCTAAAAGTGGAAACCTAGAATTGGGGAAGGATATAAAAGCCCAAAGGAGAGAGAAAGAAAGGATCATCCACACTTTTCCATCGCCACACAAACGAGCTGGGGGGAAATTTCCGAGCTGGAACTGGGACGCACCTGAGGCAAAGGAAGGAAACGAGCTGCAGCTTCACCGCCGACGAGAGGCCAGCTTGGGGTTGAGGAATCGTCCCTTGTTGCAGCTAATCGAAGGGGGATTCTTCCTCTTGTCCTCCTTATCTTTAATTTCTTGTTTTTAATTATGAATTTCAGCTTCCAAAACATGAATCTAGCTCTTACCCTTGTAAATATGAGCTAATTTAGTTGACCATGGCTATGGATGAACTTGCTTGAGTTGAATGGATTGTTATGCATTGTGAATGGAATGGAGTTTTGAATATTTTGGTGGTTTAATTCATAAAATTACAACTCTTGCGGGAGCTTGAATGTTTGTGATTCATGCTTAGCTTAGATTTGGAAAAATTGAGGCTAAGAGTAGGAACCCCAAATATTACACACTTCATGCATAGGAATATGTGGGTTTGTGTTTGTAAAAATGCCTAGGAGAGTGATAATTGGTGCTGAATCTAAATTGAATTGGGCATAGGAATATGTTAATTAATTTAGAAAAGGCTATCTCACCTATTTTAAAAAATCTAGTTGAGAACAATAGTTGGCAGCAACTTTACTCTGTGTTGTTTGCAATGCTGTAGCATAATATTTGTAGCAAGTGATTCCATAGCCTAGGTCGTTTCACTCATCGATTAAAAAGAATTTATCCGATCCGATTTTTCTCATTTTTCTCCTGTTTTCACCATCCCCTGTTTTTATGTTTATTGTCATTACCTTATTAGTTCATGCCTAGATTAATTAAACAAACCAAATCATTTTTCCCATCAATTAAACCGAGTTGAGTGTTTGTGCACCTTTAACCCTTCCCTGTGGATCGATACTCGGAGAATACTCCGTTTTATATTACTTGTGATAGTGTGCACTTGCACTAGTGTGTTTCACACACGCGAACACTCGTGCTAAGAGAAGTTAACACGGTGGGTAACTTAAGTCGGAGACTCAAGTCTCGTGTTAGAAAACACGAAAACTCAAAGAGTTTGGCAGAGAGAGATCACCTGAAATTGCCCTTTTGTATTATGTTCTTGTTCGTTCGTTCAGGTTTTTTTTATTCAGGTTACCGTTACCCTTTAAGGTTGAGAGGGTAGGCCTCTATATAGAGGAAGACCTATGGAAATTTGAATTTCTATCCGTTAGACTCATAAATCCAGACATTAGACTCATGGATTATATTATCCAATCGTAACCCATGCCTTAGGTCTCCTTTTTGCTATGCTCTACAGCGTCAGTGTACGTTACACTAACTTTATATCAGATTTCTTTTCAGCCCAAGGAATCCCAGTTTGGATAACCTCCTACTGACTTGGGCATGTATGAATGCCTGAGTCTGAGTGAGCTTCGAATAGCTCATTCTTTAAAGGTAGAGGCTCTAATGCTAACTATTAAAATTCAGTACAACTTTGCCCTCATACTGACTTCCCAAGGTCAGTATGGTAAACCTTTATACTGACTATCCATAGTCAGTATGGAAAATGCCCGCATACTGATTTCTCCTTATCATTATGGAAATCTCTTGAACTGACTTCTCCTTAGTCAGTTCGGGAAAGCCCTCATACTGACTTCTCCTTGTCAGTATGGACGGACCTTAAACTGAGTGCTCCAACACAGTCAAGGCTAGGTGTGGTGATAGTCAGTTCTCGAGCATTCTCCTTTGCTCGGTCTTCAGCCTAAGTTCTATTACAACTCAATTCGATCCTATACAAGGATTACAGTTTAGAACTCTAGAAATTGGAAAAAGTGACTAAGATGGCTTACAACTTTTGACCCACCAAAACAACAAAAAGTAAGGAAGGATTTCTCTATAAAAAAATCCTAACAATTTCCCCTTTTTTGGTGTGGTCAAAGCCATCTGGAACCTAAGCCAATGAGGTGATGATAACTTTAGAGTTTTTACAGTTTTGACAATGTGTCGCATAAACTCAGAAAAGTTCCCCCTCAACTTGTGCTTTTTACTTAAAATCTTCTCCTTATAAACTTGGAGAGATATTACTCGATTGATTTTTCTGGTCATTTTAGAGCAATATAAATCTTAAGAAGAGGAGAGATAGTCAGAAGTCTGCTGATTACACTGGCTTGTTGATAGCGTATTTTACAACACGCTATACTGCAAGTGTAAAGATCACTGCAGAGGCAAGTAATAAATTATCAAACTCAAGGATTGCAGGTTCGAAGTATAATCAAGCACTAAAACGTAGATATGTTACTACTATCTAGACAAAATCGGTAGGAAAAGTTGTTTATCTATCCTAGGAAATATTGAAAAGTAGGTATTTAAAACGGGAATTAAAAAGATTGATTTTAGAAAATATGGGGAAAATAGGATTCCAGGGTAATTCACTATGAAGAACACTTAAACAATATTCATTCAATTCAATTCCAATTTAATTTCCAAACGCATGAGTTAATCTCATTTATGTTATCAGATGATTCTTCCGAACTCTAAACCATAACATGGAAATAAAAGACCTAATGACTCCTTCCGGATGGGCAGGAGGACTTCTACTCTTGATAAAACCTTAGATTTCAAAAACCCTTCAATAACTCAAATTCCTTCCGGACATTCAATTCATTAAATCTACTATCCTGCATCTAATTGATAAACCTAGACCTTCCAGTTCAAAGAAATATCAATCAAATTGCCATCAATGGCCAATATCAAGCAATTAATCAAAATTCGGGAATAATTAGAATGCGAATGGAAAGGGAAAATCAAATCGAATAAATAATTATAAAAGTTCGACAAGTTTCAAACCCTAGAATCCACAAAAGACTTAGTCAATCATGATAAGTTCCATAAAAACAGAAAAGTAAAGAGTCAAAAGAATGAAAAACATAGAAAACCAAAACCTGTGGCCCTGATTCTTGATCCTCAATTCTCGCTCTTCCAGTCTACTCTGCTTCAGCTCTTTCCCAAGGGTTTTCTCTCAAAATTGTGTTCTAAGTTCGAATTTCTGACTTGGGACTTAGCCTCTTTAAATCTAAAAAGATATGGGATTTGGGCAAAAAATTCGTTAAAATAACCCGATCGACGATCCATAAAACACGATCAACGATCGGGTTTCTCAGTCGTGGGTCGCCGAAATTGCACCGTAGCAAAATAGGGAAAAATAAAAAATTGGCGACCCAATGACAATTTCAGCGATTGCCGATTTTGCATTTAGGTCGCCGATTCCATCACGAACTGGAATTCAGCTTTTTCTTCGATATTTTCTCACTTCTTTCTTTTCCCGATGCAAGTTAGCATCGATTGGCCCCATGGTACTTGGTCAAATCTTGTAAACAACTCAATTGTGCGTGTAATCTGCATAAACAACCAAAAACCAAACCAAACGTAATAATTCCTTAAAGAATATGAATGATATATGAAAATACCACGTAATGGTCTAATCTAAGGTCAAAAGTGAGCAGATTCACATCAGTAAAATGCACAAAATGAGTGTTTATCACTTGTGTAAGTTCAGTATTTGAAGAACGAAGACCTTTGTTGGACAAAAAGAGATTGTCATCAACAAGTCAGTTTACCCTTTAATAATTTTCATTACAAGTACAAGGATAAACTAACAAAAAGAAACCTATTTCAGAACTATTTTTCAAGTCTATATTAGTCTGCTTCCGGTCTTCAAGCTGTCTTCAAACTAGTTGATGTTGTAGTCCGTGCAATGAGGGAAGCTGACTCGATTCTGAGGTCAGGTTTGCAAGAATTCCCTCATGCCGACTTTCAGCAACATGCGAGGAGGTAGTGCTACTTAGCACTTTATGGGAGGGAAAGATCAAAGATACCTCCTCCCACCTCCTGGCTTCCTCTTCATTCACTAGTCTCTTCTTCACGAGATAAGAGACGTAGCAAAGAAGCACTCTTGGTGACCATACCCCGTTGCTAGCATTTCACCCTTGAGCAGTCTTGAGGTGTGCGTCTTGTAGAAGGAGACGACAACGGTTGAAGAGGTCTTCTGATTTCTTCTGCTCCTTCTACAGCCTTTTAGGCTCACTCATGCTGCATTTTCTGATGTCTTCTACACCTCCCATACTTCTTTGCCCCCTCTTTGACCGCACCCAAAAAGGGTGGTGAGTTTATGTCTGGAGGTTTGGGCTCTATCACCATTTTTGGTTGAAGACGAAGTATAAACTTGGAAGGAAAGGTTCGACAATGGAGATTGGAGAAAAAGTTTTTTTTGTTTCTTTGAGGAAACAAATGAACCCTATTTATAGCAGAGAGAAAGATCATTTAAATGAGGTAGGTGTACCTTGTGACCTTTCGGTTTCTTGATCTTCAGCGACGATTGAGATACATTGCCTTGCGATGCGCATTTCAGATTTGACTGGAGCGACGTGGGAATGAGCGTTATTCCACGTGTTGAAATCTGATTCATTGATGCAAGATATGAATTAACAGCGATGTAACTGCAGTGATTGCCTTTGGAATTCGAAAAACCGCCTTTCGAAATTCCAGACTGAGTGAGAGTCAGTTCCTAAACTGAGAGTTGGAACTCAGTTTAATTTCGCATCCGTCGTTCAGAATTCTTGTAAGTATGAAAACCAAAACTTGGTTTCTCTTCATCAAGTCGGTTTGGAGCTTGAATGATGGTATGATTCTGCTTCTTCGAATGTCTTCTTTGCGCATTGAGGTCACTATTCCCAACGCTTTCTCTCTTGCGATTTTCTCTCTTCCCCGACGATCTCGACGCTTCTTTCCAGCCATCCTCCCCAATTACCGCTCGGCATTCTCAGGTACTGCGCTTCACTCTCTATGTCACTTTCTCTTCTTTTTTTTTTGAATAAGTGTATATTATTCTTAAACACACACACCCAGATGTCCCCCTGGAAGCTCGAACATGTGACCTCTCAGTCACAGGCAATGTGCTTTAACCACTACACCCCGAACGAAGGGACCTTTTCTCTTCTTTTGATTTGCCTAGGAACAAAAACACTTACCATCTTTGTAGAGAATGGCCGACGGAACCAACAACAATCCTCCGAATAGGACCATAGAGGAAACTGGGAGGATGGTACCACCACCGGGCACCGGAAGAGCAGCGCCTCTGTCAAACTCTAGCAGTTTGCGGGACGAGATCCTGAGATCGCTCAACTTAACCCCGATCAACGAGCTGGTTTTCCTGCCACCACCGTCGTCAAGTATGTCGGATCCGAACATCGCCCAAATGGTGAGTACAATGCAGGTTGCAAAGGCCGAAATGGCGAGAATGGGATGGCAGATGGAGGAGTTGGTTAAGATGCACGGATCACTCTAGTAGGAGAACCAAAATTTATTGAAATTTATTTTAATTTTTAATGTTAGTGAATTATATCGTAATGTTGGTAAACTTAATAAATCTATCTTAATTATTTTTATATTATAGAATTTTTCCATAGTATTTACCATTATTAATTGAAAATACCCTAAATGTTTTTAATCTAGTCAATCATCAGAAGTATTTTTAACTAATAAAAAGTAATTATTAGAGTAAAATTCAATATTATAAAAAGTTGGGATAAATTTTCCTAATTTATCAAACATTGGGATGGAACTTCCTAATTAAAAAAAATGATAAATTTCAGAGATTGGTTGATGAGCGAGGCATTTGTGAGACATCTCAAAATTACGTTTTTGTGAGATATTGCAATCGGAATTTGTTTTACATCGAGCATATCTTATTCGGAACATGCACGTTACATTCAGAATCAACGCATTCCGATTGGAATTAGCTCATTCCGACCAAAATGTGCTATGCACTAATCATCATTTCAATTGGAATGTGTGTTCTGAAAAGATCAATGTCAATAACTTAAATGAAAGATCTTGATAGGGATAATCTTTTCATCATCCCCTACTAAAAATCCAAAAATATAAGACAAACATACCTTGAGTTAATACATGTAAAACTGGAAAAATGAAAATTCAGAGGATGAAGGAAGGCACTGTACAGTGGGAAGAGACAGCAGCATGTGTAACTAACTCCTTTATTACAATTATAATCCTATAAATTGAGTGCACCACCTAAATTATCCACCAGCAAACCCAAACAAAAAAAATAAATAATAATAATAATGAAAAGCTTTTAGTTTAACAGAATCAGAAAAACAAAGTATGAAACCAACCCTCAATCTTTCAGCAAAACTTGTGAATTGTATGTGTGGTAGATCAGAAACAATTCTGTACACCTACTACTACTGTGAGAGCTGCTGGCTACAATTTATCAGCAATTCTTCCCAGGGCATCTGCAAACTTGTTGAGAACTGTTATCAAGCTATGCGCATGGTCGTTCCGTTGCTCCCTGTCCAACACAAGCTGGCTGTTCTGAGCTTCTACTTGCGACCTCAACAACCTCCCATTCTTCTCTAGAGCTTCGATTAATCGATGCTCAAAGTCTGTCATTTCGCCCTCTTCACCGACTGTTGATCTCTTTCTCTTCCTCCCTTGACTGTTTCCAATCTCAGCTTCAGACTCAGGTTGTTTCTCACTATTTGTATAAATACCTGAGAATGCAGGGCGAAGAAGGATTCTGTGACCTAATGCACAAGAAACAAGAACGACTCGGAATAACAAATGGGAAAGTGTCCCTAGCATCATCAGCATAGCTTTACTGATAGGTTTTAAAAGAGCAACTCTTCTAACTACATGGTACGAAGTAAGGAAGAGGCATTTCCAATTTGCAGACCAGCTTAAGGTTACATATGTCAGCTGACAAAGAATATCGAGGCGAGTATCATTCAAGTTTATCCATCAGCAATGATTCACATCCTGAAATGAGACAGCATATATAGATATATGTAGGAAATGAAGCCCTTGTTCTACTTCCATCTAATGTTTACATAAGTCCCTGAGCACTAGTCGGGCGTCAAATAGCTCATCAGGTTGAAGTTGAAGTTTTGCATATTGCATGTGCATAAAGCCAAATTATGTACAGAGAGATAATTAAACCAAATCACACATCAAACTTGATGAAAAACCAAATTATGGGTTTGGGTTGGAGGGGATAACAAGAACATTGTCAAAACAGAAAGATATTTTCATTAAACAATGTCAGCTAGAAAAAGTTCTGTAGGAATGAGAAAAGTTTCATGCCTCATCCAACAGTTATGCTCAACAATATGATCAAATGATACATACATCTACTGTGTGCCATGCAACCTAAAATAAAATTTAAAAAAAAGTGTTGACGAATAATGAAAGGCTGCAATATAAATTTGAAGGTGAGGAAAAGTTACCGCGAACAGGTGATTCTTGAGGAAATGATGGACACTGCTTCCCTGCAACTGAAGAAAACAGACACTAAGACCAACCACTGACAAATCAACTTAACTTCAAAAAACTGGGAAATGCCTCTGCAGAAAATTATGGTGGCTCCTAACTGAGAACAATTTAGTTTTTCACAAACCCCAAAAGAAACTGATATCTCATTGCGCATACGTTTTCAGCAATCAATGGAAGTTTTAGGAATTAAACTATAAAACACCCCTCTCGTATAGTAATCTAAATCACCAGACATTAAACAGTTGCAAAACAAAACTTTTGTTTCAGATAAAGGGTCGTTTCTTTCCATACATGATACATGTTTGTGCACAAATGCTAAATCTCTCATCATAAAATATCTTCTCATGTTTTCGATTAGAACAGTGTACGGAAACTACTCAGCAATTCTGCATGCATACGTGATTGTTATAAACTAACAAAAATAATTTTTTTTGTGGCATCATCAGTTACCAGAAATCGGCGTTGGAGAGTATATTGCTTCCACCGGAGTTTCCTTATTCTGTTCGAAGCTCCTCCGACCGGCTTCCTCCTGTCCTGACTGCTCGAAATCCGAGAACAGCCCATCGTCCACCGTGGCGCTGCGCCCACTATCAAACAACGCCTCCGGCTCCCCATCTCCAGACTCAGCTCCGGGCCCAGGTGCCAAAGCCAAACACAACCCACCACCCAGGCCCGCTTCCTCCGCACCGGCGGCGCTCTCTCCGCCGTCTAGAATATCATAAACCTCCCTATCAAAGAACCCAGGCAATTTCCTCTCTCTCCTCAAATCATTCCTCATCACCCAAAACGACTCCGCTTCCTCGTTTATCTTTGACTCCCACTCTTTTATCTTCTTAAAATCTCCGGCCAAATTGCTCCATCGCTTCCGGCACTGAACTGGCCCCCGATTCACCCCGTGCCTCTTACAGTAGGAAGAAATCGACGCCCACTTGGGCTCAACCTGAACCGACCCGAAAGCCGACCCAGAAGCCCGGCCTCTCCTGACCCTGTTTTCCGCTACCCGTTTCCCCTGAATGAGCACGAGGATCTCCTGCCTGGTCCATCGCGGAAGCCGGATCGTCTTGTTTCCTTCATCGCCAGCACCGGCGCCGTCCCCGGATGGCAGACGGCCGTTTGCTCCGCCGTCAACGCGCACCGTACCTAAACTTAACTGCTCCAGCGCCATCCGAAAGGTCACGTGACTTTCAACTTTATAAATTTTTCGTATTTTCAAAGTCACGTGAGAAATGGGAATTGTTAAGGGAAACGGCGTTATAATTTTAACGGCGTTTCTCCTCGAGGGAGAGGAGCAGAGAGGGGATTAGGGAAGAGATTTCTCTCTCCTTTTTATTTTACTTTTTTTTTTTGGGACGAAGAGGGAGAAGAGAGAACCCTTAATTCTAAATGGTAGTCTAATTGGGGTTTAATTTTGTATTAGAGATGATGATGGTGATTAGGATTAATCTTTACTTTAATCTTTGGGCTAATTAATGGTACGAAATCCAATAATTATTCTCATAATAAGTTTATTTTCTCAAGTTGAAAATGTATACAATAAAATATTAAAAAAAACATATTTATTTGAGGGCACTCTATAAGTAGTTGACAAAAATCAAATCATATCTTGTCTCACTATTTGAGAGTCACTTTCCCTTCCCCCATTTTCTAAACCTACAAAACTTGTGCCATTTTCTTTCTACTTCTTGCCATGCTTTTTTACTAGTTAAATTTGGAAACTAAGCTTTCTTCATTTTTATATTCATGCATTCCAATCAAATCAATATTTTTCAATATCAGGGAATGGGCAGACCCATCTTAAATATTTTTAAAATTTATATTTTATTCAATTAAAATTAATCTTATATCTATTTTACGTATAATAATAAAAATATGTATATTTGAAAAAAGTTGTTAGTCCCGAGATCAAAGTAAGTACGATGCACAGCGAAAATTTTAAGAATAAACTTGCACTTACAAACTGGTGGTTCTTGATCAGTTTGTGTTATTGTAAAACCAATTATTAGCGAGTTTGGAATTTAGATTCAGTTCGAGTATACTATAACACTAGAATTTGTTGTGTTTCAAAATTTTTACAATAAAAATAAAAGCAGTATGGAGCAAAGGATTTATAGAGGTTTTGGAAATTCACTAAACCTTAATAACAGGATGGTCTCCCGATCTATCGCTAGCTGGTAGATGTCAATGTCTTCAAGTCCACTAGCTCATTCGTCCAGACCTCTGGTTCCTTCGACTTCGCAGACTTGGAGTGTGACACACCACGCAGCTTCTTCCTTTGGATGTTGAGAGCTTTATAGCTCCTCCCGATTGTACTGGTTGGTTAGATGCTCATGATATTCACTGCTAGAGATCGGCAATGACTGATGTGTTTTTTCTTGGAAAGAAAGAACACCAAGAATATAACTCGAGCTCGGAAGCTACGAGTCTCGTGCTCAAAAGATGATACACGATAGGTTGAGATTTAGCTTTAACGATAGAAACACTTGAGTTTTTACTTGCGTAGAGTGTCATTGTTTTTTCGGGTTTCTATATTATTGTAATGTTTCAAAATTGTTTTCGTTTAGAGACGGATTGGGCATGTCCAATCTGAGTCGTCTCTTTTTCTGACGGGAGCATGATGTTTTTCATGAGGTTTTGCACCTGCTACGTCTTTTTCTGACACAGGATGTCGACATGCTTCTTTTGTGTCAAAATGGCTTCGCCAGTCCGAGGAATCTGAGCTGATTAATATATCATCGGTCTTTAAGGAATCTCCATTCTTAAAGACTGATATTTAATGATTCATTTGACTTATCCTCTTTGTCTTTGTGTGTGAATGGAAACTGGTCTTGTACACTGGAAAACACCCAACTCGATCAGTTTCTTTGATTTGTCAGTTTCTAGTTGAGATCCAATATCTTCTCATCATTCACAATGTTTCAAACTAGTGGCTAAGAATCCGACACAATTTATCTCGATCAACGTCATCAGCTCCATTACAACTCGACAGTCACCCTAACAGGACATTACAAGTTTGTACGGACTAAGCTAATCTAGAGAGACTCTAACTTGATGGTTTTTATACATTTTCTTGACACATCAAAACAACAAATAGGTAGGAATACTTCGTAACAGAAGTTATATAAATAATAAGAATACACTTATAAAATATAAATTATATTCATCTAATGAGTAAGAAAAAAAAATCTCAACTAAAAGGTAATAACATATATGGATATATTAAAGTTATTATAAGTTAATTTTATGAGTAATTTGACATTTTTTACACATATTAATTATTATAATTTATTATATTTAGAATATCATCTCCTATGTAGAGTATTACCAAACTTCTATATTGTCCAAATACAATTTTTTAATGAAAATATATGAATTCTAAATTTGGTAATATTTATAATTTGTTTGGAAAAAATCAATGTTTTTTTTTTCAAAATGTGAAATATGGTGATGAGCACAATAAATAAAAAACTTTAATAGTTAAAGTGTGATAGCTTCACAACAAATTAACTAATAATTGCAAAACAATCATAATCTTATTTAATATTTTTTATTTAGCATGAAAATGTTTTTAAAAATGCGAGCATGGAATTTATAAAATTCTTTTAATATATTACATTGATTTCATCTATAAAACTCTTTGAACGAGAGGTTTTGAGATTCATCAACTTTTTTCTATTCCCTACTAAGGTAAGAGATTAATGGAATTTAGCACCACTTTTTCCGCCAAGCAAATCTTAAAAGAATCATTAGCCACATAATCTTTTTGGTTAATGCCAATAAATAAATGGACCCCACTAAAGAAAGGGCCACTTTTGGATGTTTGAAATCTTTGGGCAAAGGTCATTCACAATTTCACATCCATTTCTTCATTTGCCTCTTTTCAGACTCCATATATATTATGCCTTATAATTACTAATATATTATGAATTGAGGAATGTTTATAATTTGAGGATTAATTACATGTTATTAAAAAAAAAAAAAAAAACACCTAATAAGGCAGCTCATGAGCTTTATCAATTCGAGAACAATTGTAATTTATTATATAATGATCTTAGATTGATTAATATTGAAAAACACCATTAATATAAATGCAATGGGCGTTTTTTAAAGGAGATTTATTTTAATTTTTTTTCTTTTGGTGCCCTAATCTCACAAGTTTCATCTAAAAGTGTAGGGGTTAGTGAAATGTCATATTCTAATTATGATAATGTAGGGACCAAACTCTACCAAATGGGATTGCTAACTTTTATAGATGATTTCATTAATTAAAACTTAAGAGCAGTAATGCCAACTCACATATACTTACTCGGACTTTTCTCTCTCTACTTGGGACTTTTCAACTCTAATTCTGGTTTGAATTTATTTACAACACAATTTTACCATATTGGCTCAAACCTTTATTTCTCAAGAAAGTTTTAGTTTATTGTTGTCTATTTTATATTAAAGAAACTCTTTGTTCTCAAATAACTTTTGGTTTGGTTGGTTGTCATCATTGGAGATTTCAATCGAACTAGCCCGTTGAGTTTTGAGTCAGTTTATCGGATTTTCAGTATAAGTTAAATCGGATATAAATGTTTTGGGTTAAACAATCTCAATTCAAATTTTATCCCTTCACTTTATGGGCCAACAAATTTACAAGTTATCTTATAAAATAACTCAAAACATATCAACTTCATATATTAATTATTTTCATCTTTATTTTATTAATATTTTAACATCATAATTAGATATATTTCAAGAACTTAATTATTTATAAAAATCTTTTTAAACCAAATACAATTATATAAATTATAGCACAACTAAATGATTCTATCTTATATATTAGAAGTAGAATATGACAATATAATTATGATAAAAAAATATTAATAAGAAAATTAATTAAATTAACCCATGAGTTTTAAGGCTGAACGATATCAATATTAGATTGAACTTTTTTCAAACTAAAATATTTTAATTCAAATTATTTTAATTTAGTCAATCCACGGCTTAATGCTAAATTGACATCCGTAGTTACAATTAATATTTTAGAGGCTACTAGTTTTTTTGAGCTAATAATATAGCGGTACATATCATTCTTAATTAAATATAAAAATAAAATAGGACACCTGATTGTAAGTGCAACAATGGATAGGTTTGAAATGAATGAACTTCAATCATGCCACTCGTGTGATAATTTAAAGTAAATTATTACACAATTCAATTTTTATATTCCCGGTTGGAAAAAGTGTTTGCCGTCCAAAGTTGCTGAAACAAATTCTTACATCTTTAGACATACTCGAAAAAAAAAACAACTAAACAATAAGAAATGTATGCATAATCTTTGTAACAATTTGACTAATCACATAAATTATATTATATTTTATTTCCATATTAGTTGTTTTATGTGAAAAAATATTATAATGTTTTAGTTATTTAGATAGTTTTTAAAATAACTAAAGTGAAAATTAGATTATTCAGCAATGTTTATGTGATGAGAAAACTGGAGTATATAAATTTAAATAGGGAACTATGAAAACTACCTTAATATTTTTATATCACTGACTTATACCTGAATGTTTGATTTTCTTAATTAAAAATACTTTACACAATGATAAAGAATTTCTAAAATCTTTCATGCCACTGAATTATACATTAATATTTGATTGTGTCGATTAAACATATCATACATTGCTAATAGTTTTAAAACTCTAATAATCATAAGTATATAAATCTCGCACATGATTTTATACATGATTAATCAAAATTTTAACACCATTAAGGATTGAGAGTAATTGACAAAATTAAACATTATAGTATAATTCGGTGATAGGAGAAACATTAAAGTATTTTCATAATGAAGAATATTTTTTATTGACCAAATAAAACATTAGGGTATAATTTAGTGAAGTATAAACAATAAGGTATTTTTTATAATTGATAATAGTTTAAGATATTTTTGATAATTTTCCTAATTAACTTAAATAATATGAAAGGCCAATTTAAATAATAATACGATATTTATGGGAGTTTAGATTTTGGGGGCTGGAGTTGCTCTAATCAATTTTAAATGAGAAGCAAATCTGGGCCCAAGTCATGATCCATAACAAAGTTTCTATTTCTTACCCCCACTTCCTTTTCTATTTGGAGTAATATTTGTGAAAATTAACTGTGCATATTTTGACTATATAAATAAAAATGCATTATTTAAATCCTTAACTTCAACCACATTTTGTAAAATATAATAATCTCACCCTTCTTTTCATATAAAATAATATAACTAACAGCCCAATAGTGAACAAAGAGGTTGGTAGTCAGTGAAGCTTCTCTTATTAGAAAAAATCTCAGCTCATTGTGAGTGTTTGATTGTTAGAATTATCGTTACAATGTTTGATTAGAATTCAAAAAAGTTTCTACAAAGTTAGGAATTCAATACATAATTCTTAACAGAAAGACGGTTTTAAGAACATTCAACTAATATCTTTCGTATAAAAAATTTCAATCGATCATGGAGTCCACCGATCCCAGTATAATACTGTTATACACCCTCAACCTCTCAATCTCATAGCTATGAATGGAAAATGGCATGATATATCACAAATATTCCAAGTATACTTTAAATTATTCTTGATTCCAAAATGAGCATTTCGTCCCATCAATAAAACCATACACGATTGTTCTCTTGTTTATGACCTATCTAAAAAAAATTTACCAAGAAAAGAATTACCATACGTGATTGGTTAAGTGCTTGTTTCAAGTTTTCCATTGTCGATTTTCTCTCCTTTTTTTAAAAAATAAATAAATAAAAAATATCACATTTGAATTTGATTATAAAAAAATATTATACCAATGTCAAATTAGAGGGACTTGACCACATGTTGTTAGGCTGGATCAATTGGGCTCACCAAATTATATGATTGAATTAAGTCTACTATGCGCTAGACAAAGATAATAAATGTCGAATTAAATCGAACAATATGCATTTGCAAAGTCCTTAATCATGAATATATTAGAAACTGTAATGTATGTTAAATCAATCATTCTAATTCTAAATTATATAAAATCAATCATACTGATGGTTTCAGTGCGGCTTCAGCGGTTCCATAATTATTGAACCGGAATTGATTCACTAGATAAAAGTTCTAGTTATGATTTGGAACCATGAACCGTAAGTTTTAATTTTGAATTGCCGGTTCAATTATTTTTAATAATATTTTATTTAAAAATTTATTGTCGCCAATTTACAATAATTTTTTTTTAAAGTAGCCGTTGTGAACCGTCGGTTCCAATTTTAAATCGTTGGTTCATGTACAAATTTTTTAATTCTATTTTTCTCCATGGTTCAATGATTCGAAATCGTTCATTCAACAATTCCTAAAATCTTAAACTTAAATCAGCTTGTTAAAAATAGTTCCGATTTCAATTTCAAAGCTTATGACCCGAATGTAGTTTGGAATATTGAATTGGCGTGCCGGTTCAAATTTAATTGGCCATCACTAATCCATCACTCTCGTGCATCATTCTCAAATAATAGAGTGATCAAATCAAAGGAACTCATATAACATCGAATGTGAATCATGAATTTTAATATAAACAACTTTTCATATTTTAAAAAAAAAACCTTACAATAACAATTAATACTGCAATGGGGATCACTCAAGAAAGCAACATTTTGTTGAGAAAGTAGACAAGCTATCCCAATAAAGTAAGGATAACAAAAGCAAATTTTACAAGGTGATGACCAAATTTGTTTGCCCTCTAAAATATATTTTGCTTATGTATCACATTTCTAAAAACCACGAACCTAAATGCCCTTGAATCTCAACCCATTATAATAAGCACTGATTATGGTTCCCTACATTGAGAGGTAATGAGTTCGACATTCTTAACTAATATCTGAATTTGTAAGTTTAAATAAATGCATTTTTATTAAAATTAAACAAATAAACGATGATCATGTGACCCTTTTAGTAGAAACATGAAGAGAAGATCGATCTCCACATACCTCATTTTAAAATTCTTATATAAAGTAGAGATGTCTTGTGCAAAATGACCTCTTAATATATCTTATAATTTTTAGTATTAGTCACACTCATAATCACAAATCAATCTAACTTTAAATAAAATATGCATTTCCTTTTTCTCCGAATATACATTATATAACCTAATTAATTTCTATGGTCATCAATAACTCCGATTCAACTTAAATTATTATTTTTTTACTTTATTTTTATTATAAATTATTTCTATCCATTTTATTAAATATAAAATATTTAACAAAAATATAGAAATATATATATATATATATATATATATATATATATATATTTGAAATTTATATTTATAATAAAAATATCACCGTACACTTTATAAGACGAAAAATATATGTGCATAAATGTAAACCGAGTATAGGTCGTAACCTTACAGCAGCACAGGGGCATACCCCAGAGAGATACAGATAAACCCAGGTTCACTAACAGGGTGACCATCGGAACAGTGAACCTGGAGAGATACATCTAATACAAATACACAAGGCATATCCTGGACAAAGAAGGATGATACCATCAATCTCACAAAAACCGGAGCCAAAACCATAACAAATAAAAGCCGATAATAATCCTAGGTCCGAAGGAGGGGAAGTCATCTTAACTAGGTCAGTCCACCCACACCATACTATCGTCACAAGTCACCAAACATCCACCTAAAGGCAAAAATCCAACATTAATGGGTATTCGAGTCAAGATGGACAACCACTTCATCTATCAGGAACACCAAGTACAAAATATGAAACACATCCTCCTTGATGCCCTTCACAACCACAGTAGCATCGAAAGAAGCTCCTTGAAACACTTTCTTGTTTCTTGCACGCCAAATGTGGTTCGTTGTGGCGGCCAATGCAAGATACCGGGCTTTCTTCAAGACTTTAGACCAGCTCCCCTCCCGCAAACATCACTTGAGAGCAGCTTCCACAGTCGAGGTCCTATGCTTCAGTCCAAGCCATTCTTGCGCATCCCTGAAACCAGTAGTTCTCAACTCCCTGCACCAAAGATTTGATCAACTTCACCCTACCTGCCAGGGATAAACAACTGTTTGACCACCGTTTGATAAGCCACGTGATAAGATCGATCAAGGGCGAATATTGATAATTCAACAGGTTGTGTGAGGCAAGTGGCAGCCCCAAGAAACTGATAAGCTAGGATCCCACTGGAAACTCGAACAACTCCTGGATATGCTCCTCCTCCCACCAGCTGAGCCCTCCAAAATAATTGTTAGACTTGTGATTGTTAATTACAAGTCCAGATGTCGCCGAAAACTCCCAGAGGATATTAGCCACAACTTGCATACCTACAACGGTACCCTTACCAAAAACCAGCAGATCATCAGCAAGCATAAGGTGGGTAATCCCCAATGAGTCACATTTAGGCAAGAAATCATATCTAGAGTCCCAAATCCTAGTAGAGAAGAGTTCACAGAAATACTCCATGCACAACAGAAACAAGATCGATGACATAGGGTCACCTTGCCTCAAACCCCTCCTCCCCTGAATAAACCCTTGCAACCCACCATTAATAGTAAGAGAGTACGTAGGACAAGTTGTAGGGTTTTCCCGTGAACCGAATCACCAAAACCAAACTGAACCGGATCGATTTATGGATATTGTGCACAATTAAATACATAAGAAATCCTAGCATGCTCATATGAATTTAATGCGATATTGTGGATTTGAGAATTACCGTAATTCCGTTGTCTCTATACCGATCTTTCGCGTTTGAATTCCAAACTTCAATTCAACCATGCAATTCAATTTTGTCTGCGGAAACAGAAATTAGAATACTAATTTTTAGAGAAAATCGAAAAGAAAAAGAGAAGAAGAAAAGAAAATCTTGTTCTCCAGATCAAATCTTCAGATCTGTGTCACGGTGCTGATCAGATCTACTACTGGTGAGGACTCCGTAGATCTATGGCTTGAGCAGGACCAGAATTCGAAAATTCTCCTCCTTTCTCTTCAGAATCGGCGCCTCCCTCTCTCTCTCCTAGGTTTAGTGTGTTTCAACTGTGTTAC
>JAPKLW010001092.1:46102-92934 GCA_026898455.1 Plectranthus barbatus
ATGAATGTTATTGAGCTCCTCAGGGAATGTCCCCATCCTATTACTCGGATATGGTTACCTAAACCCAGTCTCAGGCGGTACTACACGAACTGCTGTTACCCAAGATGCGGATATACGAGCACGTTACTTAGGCTCTCCACTAGGGGTGTTCACGGTTTGACCGAAACCGTTCAAACCGGCCGAACCGGATTTATTTGGCCGGTTTTAATTTTGATTTTCAAACTGGCAGTTTGAAAAGTTTGAAACCGTTCAAAACCGGTTCGGTTCCAGTTTGGTGGCTCAAACTGGCCATTTCGGCCGGACCGGCCGTATATATAGATATATATTTATTTAGGCATATTAGTAGAAAAGTTGATAGACTATCTTGATTGTGAGGGGTGGAAATGTTCAGCAGCCTGTGTTCGATCCCCCTTGTCACAAATGATGTTGATGTTATTTTTTATCTAAAACATAAATTTTATAACACTTTAAATGAAAATTAATTGAAACCCTATCATGATATACTTCTTTTTAAGTGTATTTATTATTATAAATATTCACATAGTTAATTAATTATATAATTTCCTATTTAATTTATTGTGAATTATATATTATATTTTATAACACTTTAAATGAAAATCAATTGAAACCCTATCATGATATACTTCTTTTTAAGTGTACTTATTATTATAAATATTCACATAGTTAATTAATTATATAATTTCTTAATTAATTTATTGTGAATTATTTATTAATATATATATAAATGTGGTATTTATCACAGTTTTGTTAAAATGGGAATCTATTAATAAAATAATTGATAATTATGATTATACTAATATTAAATTAAATACGTATATAATATGAATGATGTCTTTTTATAAATTTGTTGAATCAAATTCAGATTTTGAAATTTTTTTAAATATTGTCAAAGTTATATATCTTAACAAAAAATAATATCTAATATGTCCAAAAATAATATTTATAGGTAAAAAAATATAATTTGAGATTTGCAAATATATTAGTGCATTATTGAAATTTAGAACATATTTTTTTCAAACCGCAAAACCGGCCGGACCGAACCATTTCTATACGGTTTGGCAGGTTTGGTTTAGCTAAATTATTCGGCCGGTTTGGTTTGAAAAAATCTCAAACCGTACTTATTGGTTTGGCCGAGATTTTTCTCCGAAACCGGCCGAACTGGACCGCGGACACCCCTACTCTCCACCATGGCAAGTCAAAGCAACAGTCAACCTGTGCAAACCCCTGAACCTTCGTTAGGGTTTGGACTCAATCAATATAACGAGATCTTGTATTCGCTGATGTCAGACAGACGAATACATCTCACTGCGGTCCATCAATACGCCACCTCTGTGTACCAGCATGTCAAGTAACCAAGACAGACTACTTATTTCGACAATGTCGCAGCCATCCGGACAGACGTATCCTCATACGCTGTCTCGGCTGTGATCAGGTTTATGTCTCACTAGGTCAAGTGATCATACAGTCTTCTGCGATCTACAACACGCCGTATGATCGTCCCTATCGGTGAGACAAGAGGATACCATTGTTCATACATGTAAGATTGTTAATAGATAGGAGAAATAAACCTGTATACTCATTATAATAAATGCTTTCAGTATACAAAACCCATCACAAGTAACACAAATCATGATCCAATGAATGAACTGAGAGTGGAAATTCAAATCGTGCAAAACCTCGTGGAGGAAGTCCCAGGAGATGGAATCGTAAGCCGTCTGGAGATCGATATTCAACATAAAGTGTTTATTTAAGTTAATAGCAAAACAAAAAATACATGAATTAGAATATACTATTAGAAACAAATAAACCAAGTTAGAGATAGATGCAAGAAAAATTATATTACTACAAATGAAGTGCAATTTAAAGATTTTCTAGTGACTTATTTCCATAACTTTCAATAATAGTAAAATATGCACAAATATGAGAAGAAATATATGAAGAATAATGAGTTTTAGTTTTGGTGTGAAAATATGTCAATACTATGCTCAATTTATAGAAAGAAAAAAAAAGAGTTTTGATATAATTTCTTGTTTTTTATAATTACAAATTATCTACTATATTATAAATTTAAAACTAATGCTTTTGATTGTATGTCTGTTGGGTGTCAATTTGTCAACAATAAATTTATTTATTTTGTGAAAATTTTCATTCTAGGGCAGCTTATGTGGACTTAGGTGAGTTAAAAAGAAAATGAATGCAAAGAATTACGAGGTTCAGCATAGTGCCTACATCTTTGGGAGAGAGAGCTTCATTATTGAGACGTAAATTTATAAATCTTGAGATATATTTCAATGTTTCTCAAAGAAGATAGGGATGATGATCTATTCTGAGAACTCATGTTATGTAAGTATTTTCAGTTGTCATGTTATTTGGCTTTTCAGTTATTTTTATCTGTTTTGATCTTCTCTCTATGCTTCCCCTTTGTTGTGAAATTAAGCGATTGCAAACATAGATGACAAATAGAAAATAAACAACACAAAGACTTATAGTGGTTCGAGTGTAAGCTCTATGTCCACTTTCTACACAGGTGAAGAACAAAATTACAGGGTTAAAGAGTCATCAGAAAACACAAACCCTACTCTCCCTCTAGACTAACTAGTATCTCCTAGCAACTACATTATGTTTGGGCAAGTTTACAATGGTAGGAAGCAGGGGTATTTATAAGGATAGATTCCTAGATACATAAGGACACCAATCCTAATATGGTAAACATATCTAAATCCTAATCTATATCAAATAGATTAATTTCTATCCAAATCTTATACTGATAAAGATAAATCTTGTCCAACAAGGAAACAAGATATACATCATATCTTTACCATATCCCATTCGAACTACTTCTTTATTTCTCCAATGTGGGACAATTGTGTGTCAATCCCAACAATCCTCCCCTCAAACCAATGGCCCACATATCCGTGGCCTCCTCTCGAGTTTTGATCCATCTCAACTCATCTTGCACCGCCGTATACTAACGGGATCCACCATCTGACCACCTATTAGGAAGCTTTCGACACAAGGCACCCAGAGACGATACCCACTCGAATTGAGGGCTTCCCACATTCATCAGCTTTCACTCCAACAATTCTCCACCTTATGCTCAATATCACCTCAACTTTAGCACCTCCTCAGTAATTTGAGTTATCGAAAAATTTTGATCAGCCTCAGTAGTACTCAAACTTAGTACCAACTCAATGATCATATCCGTAGAGTTTATAGAGGTCATTTGACATTGTGTAGCAACAATTATCCAATCAAAACTCTTCCTCATATCCAAAACATCCTGCATAGTCTTAGTCTACGAACCCCTTGACTGCAAGCAACTCGTGCCAGTCCCTTTGATTGCGAGCTTCAAACTCGAACCAGTGCCTCTAACTAGGGGTGAGCATTCGGTTATTCAGTTCGGTCTTCCCCTGTGAAATAACCGAACCGAAATAACCTAATTTATATTTGAGGTAACCAAACCAAACTGAATTACCAAAATAATCAAACCAAAATTCTTATTCGGTTTTCGGTTATTATAAATTTAATAAATTAATAAAATAAAAATTATATATATTTATTTTAATATATATATTAAAAATATATTTATATAATATATTTTAAATATATATTTATATATTAATTTAAATATATATTACTCCCTCCGTCCCTTTTAATTAGTCCACTTGGAGGTGGGCACAATAACCAATGTGGTAAGAGATAGAGAAAATTAGTATTTTATTAATGAGTGTGTATTAACTTTCCTTTTTAGGTAAGTGGACAATTAAATGGGACGGACGAAAAAGAAAAGGTGGACAATTCAAGTGGGACGGAGGGAGTATATATTTATTAATAATATATATAAAAATTCGGTTATTTCGGTCTGGAAAAAAAATAACCAAACTGAAAACCGAAAACCGAAATATTGAAAAAAAAATAACCGAACCGAACTGAAAACCAAAATATTTTCGGTTCGGTTTGGTTTTTGGTTTCTTGCTCACCCCTACCTCTAACTACGAGCTTCGAACTCGTACTAATCCCTTTGACTGTGAGGCTTTAAAACTCGTACAAGTCTCTTTTTGATTGCGAGATTCACGCTTGTCCCAGTCCCTTCGAACATTAGACTATTTCTAATTGTTCATCAAATGTGCAAAAGTTGCTCCATCGAACTTGATCAACTTCATCGAACATTGAGAGCCCTGATCCATCGAATCCGATCTACACCAAAAAAACCTTAAGAGCCCTGCTCCATCAAACTTTGTTCTTCACTCTAATGATCCATGAGATCCCTTCTTTATCAAAATTGGTCTGTGTTAGCAAACCACGAGAGCCCTGCTCCATCGAACTTGGTTCTTTGCAGGCTGTGAGCATCTCAGCCTCCCTCACACCATATAGCTCCTCATGTAAGACGTACAACCTGAATTAGTATCCAATTCAAGGTTGGACCCAATACTCCAATTATTGATTGTTCTCTTCACACCTTTCGCAACATTGTATCTCCCAGGCTTAATATCTGAGCTAGGGGTGTCAATTTTTAACACGACACGATAACCCGACACGAACCCACATGATAATAATGAGTTAGTGTTGAGCCTTAATGAGTTTGTGTCATTATCGTGTCGACCCAATAAGGACATTAATTTTTGTGTCGTATTCATGTTATCCAATAATGTATCATGTTTGTGTTATCCGATAACATATCGTGTTTCATGACGTATACATGTCATGTTCGTGTTACTTACTAAGAAATTAATAAATAATATATTTTATTTTATTATTACTATTATTACTACTATTTTATCATTTATCAACCTAATTTAATACTTTTCACAGGTCAATATCGTATTCGTGTCGTGTTCGTGTCAATATCGTGTTATCAGATCAGGTTCTTAATAGGTCAATGTCGTATTCGTGTTGTGTCCGTATCGTGTTCGTGTTTGAGGCTTAATGAGTCGTGTCGTGTTCGTGTCGAGCATATCCTTAACATATTGTGTTCGTGTCGGACCTAAATGGGTCGTGTCACTATTGTGTCGACATGGTAACGACTCGACTCGCACGAATTGCCAGCCCTAATCTAAGCACTATGAGCTCTCTCCAGTGATCCTTATTCTGTTGTTCCATCATCTTATTGGTCAACACTTCCTCCTCCTTCAAGGTATTTGTCAAGCCTCACTGCACAACATCGCTTGCATCTTTATCCTCCACAGATCGAAGTCATTTGATTATGTGAAATACTCCACCTCGAATTTGGCTGAAATTATTGCAATCACTTTAACCGCGTGTTCGTTCCACGTTCGCCACACCAATTTGTTGTGAAATTAAGCAATTGCAAACATAGATGACAAACTGAAAATAAAGTGCACAAAGATTTATAGTGGTTGGAGTGTAAGCTCTACGAACTCTCTCCAAGCCTACACAGGTGATATGTTTTATTCAAGGTGAAGAACAAAATTACAGGCTTACAGAGTTATCAGGGAACACAAGTCCTACTCTCCATCTAGACTAACTAGTATCTCCTAGCAACTACATTATGTTTGAGCAAGTTTGCAGTGGTAGGAAGCAAAGGTATTAATAAGGATCACCAATTCTAATATGGTAAAGATATTTAAACCCCGATCTATATCAAATAGATTAATTTCTATCCAAATTTTATAGTGATAAGGATAAATCTTATTCAACAAGGATATAAGATATACACCATATCTTTACTATAGCACACTCGAACTACTTCCTCGTTTATCCAATGTGGAACAATTGAGTTTGCTAATCCCAACACCCTTCTTCTCTTTCTCTTTCCTTAGAAAATTAAATGGTTTAAATATGTCATCCCCCAACCTTGCCTTCCTTATGTCATCACAATTGTGTCGCCTTTAAAATGAAGACTTATTTAGCTAGAAAGGTGGCATTCATGTGTTCTCTTGTTAGTCGGTGACGGTGAATAGCAATTTTTATATAGGCAATGGCCGAAATACGAGAAAAAAGTTGGATGTGGAAGGAGGTTATGCTTCAAGTTGGTTTTAGAGTATTTAATACTTCGACAGTCATAAAGATAACTTCTCATATAAGCACCATTAAGAGGAGTCCTCCAAGATAGGTTGCTGAATTGGGATCTCTAGAGTAAGTTATTGAACCTTTTTCAGAATGAGCTGCTTTATAATATTTTTGTCATTTGAGTTGGTTGTTAGTTATGAGTTTAGATCTAAACTTGTCTTTTAGGCCAAATAAAATTTAAGCATTCTGATAGAAAAGAAAGGTTGAATGTGTAACCCAAATCGTGGACAGGTAATCTTTTGTTCTTTTTCTATAACATCATAACTCTTGCTATTAATATGGGTTATGTGAAGTGGGCATTAGACATTAGTAAGTTTTGGCATTTTACCCAATTTAATTTCCTAATAATGTGAATGTGATTGAAGATAGATCCTATCAAACTATATATATCCCGCAACACACAATTAATTTTTGGAAGCTAGCTGTTGAGACAGTTTAAATTTGTTATATCAACCTATTAATAAACGTGGATGGAGTTGACCCTAATCCTTATTTCTCTTTCATTCATTCTCATCATCCATAATTTATTCTCCATATATTTTGCTCCTTCAACTCCCACCGAACTAACATGAATTCTTCACATTAAAATTTGTTTTTAATCTTGTACATGTATGTATTTGTTGTATATATATGTTATGCCTATTTAGTATATTATACTTATATATGTGTGTGTATTTTTATTTTACTTGTGTTTATATATATATCTCAAATACTAGTAGGGTTGTGCATATAGTCACCAAACTGCCAACCCAAATTTTTTTTAAAAATTTAATCGAACCAATTGTACAAAAACATTCAAACTAAATCTTCAGTTTTGGCTTAAATGAATTCATATATATCATTATTTTATTTTTACAGTATAATCATAATTATATATATTATAAATATCATAGTTCAAATCCAACCGAACAGAAACTCATTTTTCCTTCAATCAAAACCACCCAATGTCTTTAGTTCTGTTTAATTTTCGATATACGGTTTAATTACTGACCCCTAATTATGTATTACTAATTTAAATACTAAAAAAACATTCATATTTAAGACCGATGTTATTTTTAGTGCTTTATTTTTTTTTCTCTACATATATGTGTATGGAGCGGATCCTGTGAGAAAGTGAGAAAGATGCTTGATTATATTCATGAGGTTGCTTGATTGTATTGAGGTTGTTGCTTGATTGCGATGTTGATTGGTTGCGTTTTAGTTGTTGTTTGTTTGAATATCATTCATTGATGTTTTTTAGATCTAATGGACATGATTCATTCTTTTTTTTCACATGAAGATTTTTTTTACATGATCTCTCATATATATATATATATATATATAGGGATGCATTCATATGTTAACCATTTCTCAGATGTTACCTGTTACCTCACTTTTCCGTGCATTATCTAGACAAACTAATTATATTTTCTAGGCAAAATTAGGTACATTACGAAGATAATGTATTATATTATATTACATTACATTATTTATTGCAGTTTGTACATTATCTTCGTAATGTACCTAATTCGCCTAGATAATGTAATTAGTTAGTCCAAATAATGCACCGAAAAGTAAGATAACATGTAACATCTGGGAAGTGGTTAACATATGATTGCAACTCTATATATATAGGGGAATATTAATTATATATCGATAGGAATATGAGAGAATCTTGAGCAAACCCATACAAATACAAATACCAACTACATCATACATCCTATCATTGCACCCACATGCTTTGCTCCAATCATCCTCCATCTTTCACAACTTCATTTATTCGATTATTTAAAAAAAAAGGGGAAAAAAAAAACAGTAACAACTAATTATTACTGCTTTTGTTTTATTTGTATTTGATACTCCCTCCCTCTGTCCCGTCAGATTAGTCCATATTTCCATTTTCGTCTGTCCCACTAGATTAGTCCACTTTCCTAAAATGGAAAAAAATCTCCTCTCATCAATAAAATATTAATTCCACTACACTCACAAACATTGGTTTCTGTGCCGAAACCAACATGGACTAATCTAATGGGACGGAGGGAGTATTTGATTATTAATGATTGATATCTGTCATTTTCAAAATAGTACGGTATTGAGAGGGTATTATTTTTAAAAAAAATATAGTAATACTAATATATATATTTAATTTATCTCAGTAAGGTATTATTTAAAAAATATATATAAAATTAAAAACTAAATCTTTAATTTAGCTAAAAAAAATTAAAAATAAATAAATAAATTTATATTTAGCTTAATAAAGATAGTTAGCTCAAAATATATTAAAAATAAAATATTAATATTTATATCTAATAATAAATTAAGATTATTTTAGATATCGATTAAGGTAATAAGATTTATATTATTCCTAACATAAGACCGCAACCAAAATATTGGTATTTCTTCTAAAATACGAAGTGATTGCTATCTCTTCGTTTTTTCATTGCTTCTCTAGTTTACTTCTCTCTTTTTTAATTTTTTAATAACATACAAACGAATTTTAGTAAAGCAACTAACAAGCAAGATCATGAGGTAGTCCATAATTTTTACATCATTTTTTATTAAATAAATATTGTCTATTTTGTGAATTATTTTGTGATCATAATAGCGTACATTTTTTTAAAAATCTTATCAGATTTCTAGCTGCATTTAAGTGACTTCCAAGGCATTTTCTTTAAACTTTTTTTGTTTAATTTTTTAAAATTGTTCTAGAGTGGTTTTAGATTTTAATTTGTTTGATTTATTTATTTATTATTAATCATATTAATATTATGTTAATCATTTTTCTTGAGCTAATAAACATTTATCTCGTTCTAAAAAAAACAAAGAAAAGAGATCATGAAAAAATCTCAAAAAAATTGTTTCAAAAAATGCTAGGAGAAGTATTTTTAAACGATGACTATGCATTTAGTTTATATGAAATTATTTGATTTTTCTAATTCTGTTTTAGGTCTATTTTAAAATAAAGTGAAATCTATAAGATGGTTGTGAACTCATGAAAGACTCGATTTTTTTGTTAAAAGAGGTAATTTTTAATAAATTTTGTGTTAGAAATTTTGTTGTTAGAATTTCCATAATTATTTTGTTTTAGTGGGCCAAAGCTTTGGTCAAAGGATCTTGGTCTAACCAGTCTAGATAGTCTCTAGATTAGCTTCAGTTTACTTTTTCAATGTAAAATCACGTAAGGTCTTTTTATCATGTTGTAAGTTGGAGTTGATTGAAGAACAGACTGATGAATCGGTCTGGGATGCACAAAATACTCAAACAGACTGAAGCTCAGTATGGAACTGACCAGTCTGGGTCTTAAAGGAACTGACGAGTTTGGGACTACATCAAATGGAACTGATTAGTCTGAGACTAACCAGTCTGGAGCTTACTAGTCTAACCTATCAAACTTGTCATCTGGTGATCGATGTCGAACTGAATGATTACGTCAGCCAGCATGGACTTGTCAGCCTGACGACATCAACATGTGTTGGTCCCTAGACCAAAGTATTTTTATTTGTAGCAGAAGTATTAAATATGTATGCACTCTGAAAACTGAAACTCAGATTTCGGTTTTCAATTTTAGAAAACTTGATTTAGCTAAACTTAGTCTCTAATAGATTTAAGTTTCAGTTTTCAGTTATACACTTCAATACTTAGAAAGTATTGAAGGTTTCAAATTAGCTTGAAAACTTAGATTGCAGAAACTTAAATAAAGCAATAAACGACACATGATATTTATAGTGGTTTGGATCTTTAAGTCCTACGTCCATTCTTTGGAAATTAATTTGGGAATTCACTAAGTACCAATTTACAAGGATCTCACGATCTATAGATAGCCCTTCGAATGCCAATCTTCGTCAGCCTGCTAGCGCACTCAACCAGAAACTTGGTCTGCTTTCTTCTTCAGTCTTGAAGTGAGGACGCACCTCACAGCCTTCAAACTGGAATGGTGGATGTTTGTTGTTCTTCCCAGAACGTCAGGTGGTTGGCTAGTGCCCGTGAGAATCAGAATTCCAGAAGGGAAAACTGACTGCTGTGTATATTACTTGAAAAGTAATAACACCAACTGATTAGTTTGACCTCGAAAGATAAGCCTCGTGTTCTCGAAAGACACATGGAATATTCAGAGAACTTTTGAGAGCTTTTACTTTGACAGAATTTTGGCTTGTTTGCGTAAGTGTTGTAAACTCTCCTCTGAAGATGTGGTCTGCTATTCATAGGCAAATTTAGTCGATCATTTGAATTTTGTCTGTTAGAGACAAATAACATGTCGTCCAATGATCGTCCATTCTTTTATTTGTTGTAGCAGTCTGCTCTGATCTACTTTTGTCTTTTCACATTATACTTTCACGTGCTTTTGTCAGAGCGAGTTTCAGTCCGAGGAACTCAAAAATTGAAGATTCCTTGTACATGATTGAGTTTGACATACTTTAAGGAATCTTAGATAAGACTTTTAGTTCTACTTGGATTCCTTTTGTCTTCTCACTTGTCACGTGCTCTTTAAGTTTTGAAACTGAAAATTGAATCCTCTAGTTTTCAAGTTTCTAGTTTCCTTTGGTATGGCATCGCAGGTGAAAAACTCAATTTCCAGAAACCGATTTTCTAGTCTTTTCAAGTTTCAAATTTTGAGACTAGACTTCTGATTTCTAGTTTCTTAGTTTCACCAACTTCCAGTTCTGATACTTGACTTCAGACCTCTGGAGCTCTCTTTTCTAGTTTCTAGTCCAGAAACTAGATTCCTATCTTCTTGATCTTCAAAGCTTCCAGTTTCTAGTTTCTCTATTACAACTCGATTTATCCTATACAAGGATTACATGTAGAAACCAAAAGCTAGTTTTGACACACCAAAACATCAAATAAGGAGTAGACCAGTTTCCTAGTTTCTAACAATTTCCCCCTTTTTGGTGTTGTCAAAACCATCTTTCTAAGAGTCTGGAAAAAGGACAATCGATGAACTGAGTTTACAACAAACACTATTCAGAAACATCATTTCCTTATCCAACCTACTCTATTTGATTTTCCCCTTGAATTAGAGAGATATTGCTCGATAATAATCAAAATAGAGTGCAGAAGAAAATGTTGATCACACTGGAATACGTGAATTCAACCAGGTTAAAATCAAAATCGTAAGAGCGAGAGAGAGAGAGAGACAATGAGAGTTTGTCTTCAATACAGTTTTCAGTTTTTCATTAAATGAGGTAAGTTACATTTACATAAAAACTGAAAACTAGAGCCAGGTCTAAGAGAACAAAAGAGTCAGGCTAAAAACTTAAAAGCTTATGCTAGATTTTAAAAAATCAAAAACTTACGGAGGAGATGCTCTTATTAGAAAGAAGGCTTAGGATCAGTGAATTTTTGTGCCAACTCCATCATCACTTGAAATTGAGCCTCCCTCATTTTTCTTCAGCCTCCTCTCTCTACCTTCTCTCTGCTTCCTCGACCTTCCTTCTCTTCTTTTCTTCTTCCTCTCTTTTGCGCCTCAGTTTCCTCATTTTTCCTTTCCTCTTCCCCCTTTTTCACAACATCAAAAAGAGTAGACATAGTCACTCTAAGGGAGGAGACAACTTCTATAGTCTCGGCGTCCTTCTTCTGTTTCTCTTCTAATTTTGCTTTCACTTCTTGAGTTTCCTGCCTTATCTCTTCTAGTTGGGATTGGACAAAATGCTTTACTTCAGAAATGATAAAAGTTTAAGAAGAACTGGTTGTGGCTTGATCCTCCAACAATTCAATCAATGGAGTTTCAAGAGATACATTGATGGTCGGGGTAATTGGAGTTATGCCATTTAATCCTCATTGATTCTTCCTCCTTGTCAGCCCATTCCCGCCTTATTCTCTCGTCTTCTTCTTCAGTTTTCCTTTTTGTTTCTACTTCTTCCAAATGGAGTTTAAATTTATTTACGAACATGCCTCGTTTGATGATCTTTGCAACCTCTCCTAGTTGTTGAGCCTGCCCTTAAATCATTTTAATAGCTTGGGTTGTCTTCTCTATAGTAAAAATTACAATAAGTTCATGAGAAAGAGAGACAACCTGCTCTATTTCTTCATTTTCTAGTTTGGCAGAAGTGAGTTCCAGCTTCTCCTTCTCCATCTCCTCTTCCAACCTCCTTTGTTATGCTGCAATCTTCCTAACTTTTTCCAATTTAGCAGCAATGCTTCTCCGATAATCCTCGAAAGTTGGCTCAGTAGATTGTACTTCTTCTTCATGAGTAAGCTAGGGTGAAACTGAAGTTTCTGGCACATAGATAAAGTCAGTGGGAGGTAGCCTGTTTGTATCCCTTGAAGGTAGAGTTTGAAGCCTGTAAGCTCAGATACTAAGAAGTCTCTGCCTCATTTCATCCACTGTCATCTGCCTCCCTTCAGTTTGGCCTCTCCACTCTTTGGCCTAAACTTCCTCAGACCTCCAGAATGTAAGCCCTAGCCTGGCTTGCATTATTGGCCTATCCTCCTCATCCAACTCGTGCTTTACCAAATCAAATATCTTCTATCTTCTAAATTCAGCTTTCAAGTTGATAGCAAGCATGGAGTCTTCCTCAAGGATGTCTGGATGTAAGAGCATGGTTTCCTCAGTCACTTTCTCCTCCACCTTCTCTGAAATTTCAGCCGCCCATGGGATCAGTTTGGAGTCTCCAACATCATTTTCTCCAATTAGTGGGCCCCAATTTTTTAGCCTTTCTGCAGTGAATTCTGGATGTGGTAGCCCACTGAGAGGGATTCTGTAAGTTGTAATTTGATTGTGCTTATTTATCATCTCCTTCTCCCTCTTATCCCATGGGTGATGTCTCCACCTTCCTTGTCTATCTTTTGTGAAGTTGAACACTTCATTTAGAGCAAGGTCGTCTGATTCTGATTCTGAGGAGGAGACATCGGAATAAGATAAAGGATAATCAATATCAGGATTTTCAGTTTTACTCCTTTCCCAATTTTGCCTCCTTTTTCCTCCTTTTTTAGTTTTCAGTTTTGCATTTTGTGAGGTTGTTCTAGTTTTTCCAATTTTGGAGCTCGTTAGTTTTTCAGGGGTGTTGGGTTTCTTCAGCAGTTGTGTTGGCACCTGCTTGCGCGGCCAACACAATTTCAGCAGTAGGTGTGGAATCCCCTTGCGCGTCCACACAAGATTCTCCAGATTGCTTTGTCAGTTGTTCAGGGATGGCCGCCCCTCCTTCTGTTGCAATGAGTTCAGGATCAACAAAAATTTCAACTATTCTTTATTCCAAGCCTTGATCTTGTCCAATGGCCTCCTTGTACAGAGCATAAAAAACTTGATCGGACATAGGGTCGGGATAAGCGGTAGCCACTAGTTCTCTAAACTCAAGTTTTTTCCTGGGATTTAGCTTTGTAGGATCAAAATCATCTCCTTTTCTCTTTTTAGGCTTCTCCACAGCCTTAGTTTTTGTTTTTTAGCTTTCTTTGCTTCAGCTTCCTGCTGCTCCTCTTCTCCTTCTCCATCCTAGTTTTCTTACTTGCCTTGTCAGGTCACTCCCTTTGACCTTCCTTCAGAGTTTTCTTGGTTTTTGTAGGAGTTGATCTGGGTTCCTTCATAACAACTGAAATAGCAGTTCCAGCAAAAGCATCACCCCTCCCCTTGTTGGGTGAGCTTTGGCCTTTCACAATTTGAAAAGTCAATTTCTGCCTTTACAAATTTGGTTTTCTTGTCACCTCTCCAAGGTTGGTGAGAGTCGGCAGATCTTGCATTGCTTGCTGAAAACTGTCCTCCTTCTCAGTTTCAGTGTCAGCTCGCTCATCGTTAGAACTGAGAATTTCTTGTATATTGTTGTTTGGTGGGATGAAGTCTTTGGGTGATGGTGCTTCTCCATCATCCACCGAGCGCACCAATTTTTCTATCAGGAAACTAATTTTGAGTCTAGAACTGACTCTTGTGGCAAAAATTCCCTTGTCAGGTATATTGGAGTTCTTCTTGACATTCTCCAGTATTCTTTCAAAAATGAATTCCGGCCAATTCCCTCAAATATCATCATCGATCGCCATCAAAACTGAGTATTTCTTCTTGCTCATCTTTGAGTGTGATCCCATCTCACATTGAAGGATCCGGATAGCTATATCTCCCAAAAATTTATAAAAGCTATCGAGCTCTGTCATTTTTGTAGTGACTTTCCAGTTGGTTTTCACGAAATCCGTCTTCCAGTTCCGCCAATGTTCCTCCATTTCCTCTCTAACTCCATATCTATAGGAGGCAACATGCGCACCGTTGTTCTTCAACTGGAATAATTTGTGTAGCATCTGAGGATGGACTCTGATTGGTACTCCGGCTGCAGTGGTTGTGAAGGATTTTTCATCTTTGGCAATCTTAGCATTTGCGTAGAATTCGGCCACCATAAACGAATGGAACTATTTAGGATATGTTGGGTTTGGCAAGCCCATGTCCCACATCGGAGAAACAAGGATGGGATTCCTTGTATATAAGAGTCCACCCAACTCCCATTAGTATGAGGCCTTTTGGGAAGTGGTGTCCCAAGAACAAAACCGTGAGGGCTTGTCCCAAAGCGGACAATATCATACTAATGTCGAGTTGGCGGTTCCCCCAACAGATTGGTGCGGTGAACGTGGAACGAACACGTGGTACCCTGGTTGGAGCAGGGTTCGGGGGACCGGGGTGGTGGTGGACTCTGGAGTGATGTGGGAGGCCCTCAATTCGAGCGGGGATCGTCTCTGGATTCCTTGTATCGAAAGCTTCCTGATATTGTAGGGGGTCAGGCGGCGTGTCCCTTAGGTTAAGGCGGTGCAAGATGAGTTGAGACGGATCCAAGGCTCTAGGGGAGGAAGCCCTCAACAAACCTTGATACAATGGGTGCCTTGTGTTGAAAGCTTCCTGACAGTGGTGGTCAGGCGGCGGGTCCCGTGGGTTAACGGCGGTACAAGATGGATTGTGATCGAGGGGAAGGACACGGGATTGTGGTCCTTGGGTTTGAGTGGAGGAATGTTGGGTTTGGCAAGCCCATGTCCCACATCGGAGAAACAAGGATGGGATTCCTTGTATATAAGAGCCCACCCAACTCCCATTAGTATGAGGCCTTTTGGGAAGTGGTGTCCCAAGAACAAAACCGTTAGGGCTTGTCCCAAAGCGGACAATATCATACTAATGTCGAGTTGGCGGTTCCCCCAACAGGATAAACCGTCAGAAAATAGATGAGTTCTTCATTATTCAGTTTTTCAACCAGACGAGAGTCTGGGCACACCTTCTGGGCTTCCTCCCAAAATATGATCTTCTCTTTATTTATCTGTACAACCCTCCTTTGTTCAAACGTAAGAGGAGCAGTTGATTCTTCATCCTTGGCCAGTTTCACAAATTCAGCGTGTGCGATGTATTTTCTCAGAGTGAACGACTCAGTTTGGTCTGATGTAAATGTCCCTTGCTCGAAATTTTCTGCGGATGTTCTCTTAGGCATGTTTAATGCAGGTGATTTGGAAATAAATGAGGAGAATAAATGTCTGAGACAACTTGAATGCGAGTTTGAGTTCTCTGGGTTTCATATAATCGAAGAAGTAAAATAGCAGTAAGAGTTCATGCGAGTACTCATATTTATAGAATTCGATTAGAGGACGGCGGACAAAATTACTTTGACTGAGCTCGATCGATAGATGAAAACTGACGCCTGTTGGAATTTCTACCATGACCGTATATGGGGGAGCAGGTCTCGACATGTGGAACTCCAGGATTGATTCTCTGACTATGTTAGATTAAATGAGACTTGTAAGACAAGTCAAATTTGAATTTAAAACATCACGCCTCTAGCTCAAAAACTGAAAAATTGATTTTCATTCCAACTTTTCAGTTTATAAACTGAGAGCTCGGACTCAGTTTAATTCTGCAACCTTTCTTGAATGAAATCCAAACCCAAAAACTAGGAGCTTAGTTTTCAAAATCTCAGTTCTTCAGTTTCTTCTGAGATACCACTTTTTGATCAAAATGGTTAAGTATAAAGACCATAAATTGAAAATTGAGCGCGAAATTCAGAAAAATGAGTGCTAGGACTCAATTTTAATCTGCATCTACACCTCTTCCAATGAGATTTAATCCCCATTAAGAAATGCACTCTTAACATCTATCTGAAAAACTGTGAAGTTATGATGTGCAGCATAAGCTAAGAACAATCGAATGGCTTCAAGTCTGGAAACTGGAGCAAAAGTCTCATCGAAAATTCCTTCGCACTATGCATAAACTTTGACAACCAATCTAGTTTTGTTCCTCACGATCGTGCAAGTTTCATCTCGCTTGTTCTTGAATACCCATTTGGTTCCAATAACTGATTGGTGTGTTGGTCTGTCCACCAAATACCACACATTGTTGCGAGTGAACTCTGCTAACTCTTATTGCATCACATTGGTCCAATCTATTGACTTCAGGGCATCTGCGATCTTCTTCGGTTCTAATTGTTGAGAAATAAAGCACGACAACAAAGCACTTTCTTGGCGTGTGCGAACTGGATTTGCAATATTGTCCAACATAGCATCTTCAAGCTGATATCTCAACCATCTTGGCTTATGGAGCTGACTGACTTTGATTGGTTGAGTAGAAGAATTGGAAAATCAGTTCCTGAAATCGGACCAGAGGTTAGAGTAGAATCCAAAATCAGTTCTTCCTCTCTTGAAGGTTGGTCTTCCAAAACTAGATCCTGCATAGAAACTGAAATGTTAGTTTCCTTCGTTCATTAGACTCTAATTTTTCCTTCTTCGGTTTTCAGTTGTTTGTCTTCTGGAATGATTTGTCCTGGTTGAGCAACTCCAGTTTGAGCATTTCCAGTTTTGGTACTTTCAGTTTGAGCATTTCCATTTTAAATTCCCCCTTGATTTATGCCTGCATTTAGGGTTATGGAATCCAAGGCCTCAAAAAGTACTATAACATCACGGGCCCCTTTGGTCGGTTGCAATCCAACTGAGCCAACTGAAGAACTAGAAATTTTGTTCATAGATCTAGTCTGAGAATCTAGACAAGTATCATCATTATCAGAACTCAGTTTCTCATCGACATCCTTGATCTCTCGTGTGTCTAGCTCCAGTTCTTTCAAGGTCCTGCGCACTAAAACAGACTCATCAAATTCAATGTTGCATGTTATCTCCACAAGTCCCGTAGTCTTATTGAGTACCCTATATCCCTTGTGTGAAGGATGTCCATAACCAAGGAACACACCTTCATCAGCTTTGGGACTAAAGGTATTCAGTTTTGACTTTCTGTTATTGTGAACATAACATGGTGAACTGAAAGATCGTAGTTGAGTAATGCAAGGCTTACGACCATCATAGACCTCATAGAGAGTTTTGTGATGACGACTGTTAATGGCACTTATGTTCTAAGTATAGCATGCAGTCATCAAAACTTCTCCCCAATATTCTTCACTTAAACTGGCTTCTGCGAGCATGGTTCTTACTGCTTCTTTGAGTGTTCTGTTTCTTCTCTCAACAAGGTCATTTTGTTGAGGAGTTCTTTGAGTGGATATCTTGTGGGCAATTCCAATATTTGCATAGAAATCCATTAATGGACCATTGCAAAACTCAGTTCCATTATTAGACCTTATTCTCTTTACAATCACTCCTTTGTCATTTTGAACTCTCATAATGAGTTCCGGAAGTTGGATTTTGACTTCATCTTTAGTTTTCAGCAACCTCACCCATGTATATCTCGAGTAGTCATCAACAACCACAAGAGTAAATCTCTTTCCTGCGATCGTGGGTCGCTTAACTGGTCCAAATAAATATATATATATAGCAATTCCAGAATTATGTCGGTGCATGCTATAACTGAACGGTTCTTGTATGAAGCTTTATTTGTTTTCCAAGCTGGCATGCTCTGCAAACTCCATCCTTTTTTAATCCAGTTTGGGGTAGACTTTTAACTAGCTTGTGCTTTGCAAGATGTCTGATCGAGTTGAAGTTAAGGTGGCTTAATCGTTTGTGCCAAAGCCAGTTTGTGCATTCCTGGGAGCTTGTTGCGACAAGGTATGTGTCAGTGTGGCCACTCTCCCAATCTACAACATAAAGACCTCCTTTTCCGATTCCTTAGAGTATAATATCCTTCAGGTCTTTATCTTTGACGTGGCACGCAAATTTAGCAAAAGTCACCTCATAGCCATTCTCAATTAGTTGGCTAATGCTCAGTAGGTTATAAAGGAGGTTGGTGACTAAGGATAGGTTCTTGATTGTGATTCCATTGTACTCCCCACATCCTTTTCCAATAACTCGACCCTTCGAATCATCACTGAACACTACTGGTGGTCCCCTAGCCATTTTCAGTTTGGTGAGCAAATCATTTTCTCCCGTCATATGTGCGGAACATCCACTGTCCAGTAACCAAGTTCTTCTTTTCTTCTAGAACAGACTTTGATGTCCCTGCACCTGCATCACAGAAGAAATTAAATTCAAGGTACCCGATTTTCTGCGGGTCCTGCAGTATTAATCTTTGGAATCCATACTTTTTTCACCTTTATTTCTGGTGACTTCTTTTCAACCTTACTCTTCCTTCTGTAATAATGAACGATATTTGAATGCAATGCAGAAGGAGTAGTGGGTGTGAGCAAACTCTTTTTGAAAACTGGTTTCTCGAAAGAGTCTCGGGAAATTGTGCTTGGGTGTATAGTCTTCCTAGTCCTTGAAAATGGAATTTGGTTGGGCTCAGACCTCAAGCAGTTGTTCCCCCCTACTTGGATGAATCCTCTTCTCATATGAGTTATGATAGAAGGATCTAGGATTTATGGAATCCGGTCGTGAAACTGACTTCCTTGCAACATTGGTTTGTTGCTTAGTTGTTTCAGTTGTTGAAATTGATTTCCTTGCAATTGGAACATATTGATTTTTCAGTTTCTTGGGAAGAATTGGCTTTCTTTCAGGTTGATTCAGTTTAGGAACTGAATTCTTATTCAGTTTGGGAACTGATTTTTTCCTTTTAACCTGATCGGCCAAACTGGAGTTTTTGCCAATATTGGCTACTCCTTTGCCTAACAGCTTTACCCCGTAACTGGAATTTCCTCTAAAATAATGTTCTTTAAGTTTTCCAGTTTCAGAAATTGGAAAACTTATCCCTGATTTTCAGAGGGATCTCTTTGGGCTTTCAAAGCTTCTTCAGTTTTGCTCGTGCTCGAATAAAGTGAGCGAATATGTTTTTCCTCTTGAGCAACTTTAGATCTCAGAAAGTTACATTCCTCATAAATATTTTTAAAATTTTCAAGTAAAAGGGAATGTTCTTCTCTCAATTTTATCAGTTCCTCACTATGTGACCTAGATTTTTAAATCTCCTCGGTCAAAGTAGAAACTTGAAGTTTCAGTGAGGTGTTTTCACTGACTAAATTTTTTTTCAATTCATGAAACTTGGAAAATTCTTTTGAAAGATTTTCAAGGGAAACATCATCAGAATCCGAGCAAAGAGATTCAGAGTCCTCGTCTATGTATGTAGAAGAACTATAAATCAGTTGAGAATTAGTTACCAGTTTTTCACTTCCTAGTTATTCAGTTTCCTCGTCTGAAGCATCTTCTCCCATGGCAGCCATGAAGACAAGTAGAGCTTCTTCCTCCGACTTGTCCTCCGATGTGTAGTAGCCTTTATCGTTGTCTTGAATGTCAGTAACTTCAGTTCTGGAGAGAATGACTTTTGCAACAACTTTGGAAGCTCTCTTTTCGAAAGTTTTCTTCAACCTTTATCTCTCCTCTTTATCAACAAGAGGGCACTCATACTTGAGGTGGTTGGGAGAATTGCACTCAAAACAGGCTTTTGGTGCTCTTTCAATGAACTTTTGATCCCCTTCCTGTGATCCTTCAGTTTTTGCTTTAGCTATTTCAATGAGCTTGACCAGTTTTCACATTTGCTTCTCCAGTTCAGCAATTGAGGTCTCCTCTTCTTTCTTGTGGGAGTATGATGTTGTAGGATCATTCTTTGTTATTTAAGTCTGACCACTCGATTTTTTAGTTTGGTACGTAGGGATGTCAATCGGGCTAACCCGTCGGGTTTCGGGCTAATCATATCGGGTTGCGGGCTATTCGGTCCGGGCACAATCGGGTTGAATTTTTTTCGGGTTGAAAATTCTTGACCCTAACCCTATCCCTCCAGTTTTCGGACCAACCCGTCGGGCCAGAAAACTTATAAGCCTATTTTCTCACATTTAATTTGTAACTATTTTGTATTCCATTAATTAAAATAAAGTGAGAAAATAATGAAACATAAAAATAATAAACATTAGAATATAATACAATTACATGAAAAAACAAATTCATGAATGAATATAAATCAATTTAATTGATACTCAGTCCATCCCTAACCCTATGCTGCTATGCATGATTATTTCTCCATTAAGTTATCACTTTCCAAAATTTCATAATCTTATTTCAAAGGGATAGAGAAACGAGAACTTGGACTTGAATTTTAATTCTCCATTAAGTCATTATTTTAACTTAATTATTTAAAATATCTGATTCACACACACACACACATATATATATATATATATATATATCATACAATCTGAATGTCATCTAATCTACTTGTAAACCAAATCAAATAATTCAAACGTAATTCATTGAATTGGAGAAGAAATTTAAAAAAAAACTCGATGAAAAGGATAATGTGTGAAGAGGGCGATGAACACTAGGAAGCGCACTTGTCCTTAACAAGAAAGGTAACCGCAACACACTAGCTTTAAAAACAGATATGTGCCTTACAGCAGCAAACCAGCTAGGAATAGGGAGAGATATTAGACGCATACGGCTAGGGAGAAAGAAGATATATTAGGGATAGGAGGAGTTGGGGGTATAAATATGAAACTCGTGCTATAAAAATATAATAAATATATATGTTGTTCAAATACTTCAGGACCGACGGGCTGGCCCGCAACCCGTCGGGCCCAGCCCGGTCGGTCCAAAAAAATTTCGGTTAAAAAATATTTGACCCTAACCCGCATTTTAACCCGTTGGTTTTGGGTCAACCCATCGGTTTCGGGCTTTATTGACATCCCTATTGGTACGGCTTCTTTGGTCTCTTCTGGAAGTCCCTCTTCACGAAGAAGGCAGCATCCTCATCATTTGTGGTTGGGGAACTTGCAGTTTGGACTGATTCATTCTTGTTGACCATCTGGATGTCCCATTCATGTGCTTGAAGTTAGGCAAATAAATCCTTGATCGACATCTTTGACAAATCCTTCTCCTTTAAGCTGGTAGTTTTAACAAATCAGTCTTCCTTGGACATTTTTGAGCGAATTCTAGCATTGAGATCAGCAACTGAGTATTATCTCCCCAAGTTTTTCAGTTCGCAGAAGATCGCATTGAACCGAGCTTCCATTGATTTGATATTTTCTTCATGAAGCATATGGAAGGATTCATATTTGTCCATGCAGATTTTCATTTTGTTGCGCTTCATTTGATCTATTTCTTGGCTTAGAATACGAAGAAAATCCCATACCTCTTTCGCATTGTCATACTCCAAGGCTTCTGGTAGGGATGCCAAAATCAGTTTGAGGGCCATCGAGTCAAGGTGTGCACGAGCCTTGTCTTCAGTTGTCCATTAAGCATATGGCTTTTCCACAATTTGTGGACCATCGGTTCCTCCAAGTTGGACGTTGACCATTGTAATCTTCAATGGTCCATTTGCTATCACCTTAGCCATCTCTGGGTGAATATTCTTCAACATGATGAGAGACCTTTTCTTCCACATGTTGAACTTCTCAGCAGAGTACTTGGGAAGCTTGGTGATGTTCATCATCTTGATGTACCTGAGCAAAATCACAGGAAAAAAAATGAGTGCAAGGAAATGGATCCGGTCCTAAGCAACTCAACACGACCAGCCTGTAAGGACCAACCTGGCTCTGATACCATTTGTTGGTCCTGAGATCAGGGTGTTTTTATTTGCATGGAAGTATTAAATATATTTGTACTCTGAAAACTGAAACTCAGTTTTTGGTTTTCAAAAACTTGAATTAGCTAAACATAGTCTCTGATATATTTAAGTCCCAGTTTTCAGTTATACACTTCAATACTTAGAAAGTATTGAAGGTTTTAAATTAGCTTGAAAACTTAGAATGCAGAAACTTAAATAAAGCAGTAAACGACACATGATATTTATAGTGGTTTGGATCCTTAAGTCCTACGTCCACTCTTCGAAACTTAATCTGGGAATTCACTTTGTAGCAGTTTACAAGGATCTCGCGATCTATAGCTAGCCCTTCGAATGCCAATAAATATCCATCGGCCTACTAGCGCACTCGCCTAGAAAGTTGGTATGCTTTCTTCTTCAGTTTTGAAGTGAGGACGCACCTTGCAGCCTTCAAACTGGAATGGCGGATGTTTGTTGTTCTTCCCAGAATGCCAGGTGGTTGGCTATTGCCCATGAGAATCAGAATTCAAGAAAGGAAAAGTGTATGTTGTGTATATTACTTGAAAATAATAACACTAAATGATTGGCTTGAGCTCAAAAGCTAAGTCTCGTGTTCTAGAAAGACACACGGAATATTCAAAGAACTTTTGAGAGCTTTTACTTTGACAGAATTTTGGCTTGTTCGCGTAAGTGTTGTAAACTCTCCTTTGAAGATGTGGTCTACTATTTATAGGCAGATTTAGTCGACCGTTTGAATTTTTTCCGTTAGAGACAAACAACATGTCGTCCAATCACCACCCAATCTTTTGTCTGTTGTAGCAGACTGCTCTGCTCTGATCTGCTTTTGTCTTTTTGCAGTGTACTTTCACATGCTCTTGTCAAAGCAAGCTTCAGTCTGAGGAATTCAAACATTGAAGATTCCTCGTACATGATTGAGTTTGACTTACTTTAAAGGAATACCGAATAAGACTTTGAGTTCTACTTGTGTTCCTTTTGTCTTCTTGCTTTTTACGTGCTTTTTAAGCTTTGAAATTGAAAACATAATCCTCTAGTTTTCAAGTTTCTGGTTTCTTTTGGTGTAGCATTGATAGCCGTATTAATCATACAACTAACACAATACAAGAATAAAATATCAATCCGGATACTTCTCAGATAGCCTACTAGAATACTAGTTAATGATGCATTGCTTTTGTATCTAAGTTTGGAATAGTCATTGAGTTTTGTGATTATCATTGGCAATGAAATAAAACTAAACTATCTAACTAAGAAAAACGAAAACATAAAAGATAACATCATTAATCATCATCATTCAATCACCTCCACACTCTATCAACAATTATAAGAATCAATCACAAGGCAATCTAGTTCAATAAATTGTGTAAGATAAGATATTGGTTTGAATCCACAATGAATCAACAAAGATTGAATTGAGTGTTGCAAACAACATTTAATCCACCTAACGATAGTCAATCTACCCTAGACTTCCTAATCTCCTTAGCACCGGCGAATTAGGAGTTGATGAGGTTAAGCACTCAAACTGTTACATTATCGAACCTAACCACACTCCAAATGGATCGTAGATTATCGACCTATAGGCTATCACCGCACATGGATTGGATCAATACCTATATGCTACAACACTATTCACGGCTTCTAGATCCGCGTATTGGCTGCAATTTCGGAGCCTAACAATCACAAAGATGGTTAATGCCTACACTAGGTTATTAGGATAAAGACTCTAGTGCGTGCAATCAATTAGGTGAAGATAAACATACATCCAATCTCAATCAAATGATCCAATGCTTCTTTCAAACAATATCCTAGAGAATTTAGCTACACATACCTTCAATTTGGTTCAACTGATAAGAAAAATTACACAAATCCATTACAATGTAGAATAGGTAAGAGATTCCCCCAAATGTTGTGGATTTGATCTTGATCTATGCCTTGATCTTCATATCTTCTCCCCTTGGATTGAATTTGGCTTGGATCCACCATCCTTGAAGTTAGGAGATAGTGGGAAGTGAAATCCATTACAGACGCAAATCCATTATAATGCTGAGCTCTGTAGGGTTCGATCGAGATCTGCCTTACAGACGCAAATCTTGGCCGAACCCAAACGGGTCCAGGCCGGAATTTGGCTCTATTTTCACCCTGCTGCTCCTCTACTCCTTTCGGGTTGAGATTTCCAAAGCTTGTGCAAGATATGGGTCAAAATTCCACCAAAAGTTGGCTAAACTTGATGATTTATGCTCATTTGCTTCCCTGCACAACATCAACACGATAAAACACGAAAACACAACAAAAAAAGAACAGAAACCTATGATATGTGGGTGAAATAAACACAAACAAGCACTCAAACACCTTGATAAATTGGTCATTTCACACACATATCCAGCATCGCAGGTGAAAAACTCAGTTTCCAGAAACTGATTTTCTAGTCTTTTCAAGTTTCAAGTTCTAAACTAGACTTCTGATTTCTAGTTTCTTCAACTTCCAATTCTGAAACTTGACTTCAGACCTCTCGAGCTCTCTTTTCTAGTTTCTAGTTTATAAACTAGATTCTTGTCTTCTTGGTTTTCAGAGCATCCAGTTTCTAGTTTCTCTATTACAACTCGATTTATCCTATACAAGAATTACATGTAGAAACTAAAAACTAGTTTTGACACACCAAAACATCAAATAAGGAGTAAATCCGTTTCCTAGTTTCAAACAACATGGAATCTTAGTTCCAATCCCCGCGCATAAAGACAAGAAGAATTATCTGAGGAATGATACTGACAAAGATCAGACTTTAAGGATTGGATATTCTTTAAAGTCTGCTAGCCCAAGACTTCAGTCTTGATTCCTCGGACTGATCAGTCTAGATTCCTTTGATTGATCAAATATTGTCGTTCTGAAAAAAGGTGAATATTCACTGTCAAAGTCAGAAAAAAGCGGGAAAAGGTACTGGACTTTCCAGAAAGGCTACCTACCCACGCAGGGTGAAAGAACATCGGATTGGATAAACATGCAATGTGTCTAACGGCTCCAAAGATTTTAGCCTACAAATAGTCGATGATAATCAGATATTCAAGTACCTAACAGCTTATTCTCGAGTTTGGGGAAACTCTGCAAAATTTACGACTCAAAGTTAGAGGCTTTCTAAAGCTTTTTCATGTCACCTTCGTGAACATGAGACTCAGAACTTCTAGTTCTTGAGTTATTCTTAGTGTTCTTTCTCTCAAGAAAGAACACAACAGTCAAGCACACTCTGTACTTTGACTATCACGGGCATTATAAGCCGCCAAGCTGACAGTTCAGAGGTGAACTATAAAGACCTCATTGCGGCGACGAGGAGGCTGTGTGGTGTGCCCACACTCCAAGTAGCTACGAAGTGAAGGCGTGCAAAGGACCGAACGAGTGAGCTTGTAGACTGAAGGACGAGGCATTCTTCATCAAGCGATAGATTGTGGGAGCACCTTGCATTTCTATCACTTAGTGGATTTCTAGACTTCTGACTGAAGAGTGGACGTATAACCTTTTGGTGTCCGAACCACTATAAATCATTTGTCGTTTATTTGCTTTCTTTTTATCAGTTTATATACTTTAAAACTCAACACGTAAGTGTTGAAGTATAAACTGAAACTGACTCTAACGACAATGTGAACTCAAGACAAAAACTGAACTTTCGATAAGCCAAACTGAAATTGATACTTAGTTTGGATAAAGTGCAAGTACCACCATTAATTAATTTCTGATGTACAACATATTTATACTCTGAAATTCGGGACCAACATTTTGTAATTTTAAATAGGATAAATAATTTCATAATAAATTTTATATTATACTTTTTAACTATTTAATATAAATTGGGTACCAAAATTTTCTTTGTAACATACTGCAAAATTTAGAGGGGCGGTGCTGTTCCAAATCTTACTAAAGGCTGTTAAATATTGATGGAATATAAAGCAATGAGCCATAACTCAATGCCATGCATCCATCGTTAGAGGAATTATAATATATCTAAGTTGATTCTGTTTCAAAAAATTAAAATGACATACATCACATATGAAAAGACTTTCAAATAAAAAGCCTTAAAATTTTAAAATCGATCATCGCTTTCCCATAGAAAAAATTGATTTTCTCTTGGTGGTTAATCTTCTTTAATGAATCAGCTGAAATGGCCAACTGATCCAATTATCTTAGTGTACATCAATTTAAGGCATAGAGGGCGCACCTACCTAAATTTATTATATATTTAAAAAAAAACTATAATAAATCTTATATTTTGTAAGATAATTTGATATTATCCACTATTTAATTATGGCTCATGCTAGTTTAATCCACCAATTCACACATGGGTTTTTAAGGATTCTTTTAGCAAAAGTTTATTTATTTATTTAGGAGGTATTCATTTTCAATATTTGATCACCACAACAATGTTCCACAATTTAATTATTTATTTATTAAAATAAATATTCCACAATTTTGATAGCCATTTCTGATGAAAAAAATATTTTTGCCCACCATCTATTCAATGCTAGAGCCAGACCTATTTGTATTTCAAGCATTTAAAGCTGGAGCTAGACTTGAGGCTCAAATTAAAGCTTAGTCCAACAAAGATAAAGTTAATTAATTATGGACAACTAATTTAGCAAACGAATACTAATTTGAAGAAGTTTTGAAATCCATATTTCTTTGCTCATACCTTACTGAATATATATTTTTAAAAGTAGCAAAAATTAATTGAAATAGTGCAATTAGACAACCCCAACCTGATTTAAAACTCATAAAATTGACTTAACTTACCGAGTCCGTACGTATTGCTCTAACATCAAACGAATTTTACAATTATGTTCGTAATTGTATGTATTGCAAAAAGAATGGCATATAGTTTGAAAATATGATGAGGGCATTAAATAAAAGTGGCTCAGTATGTAGCATGTGGAATAAGATCCAAATGAAGCCTTTGAGAACTACACACCATTTAATTGGAACTACATCCCTCTTCATTGGCAAAAACTTGCGTTAGACAAGCCTAAACAGTTTAGGCCGGTTTTATCCTATCCAAATGGGTTGACCCATCCCAATTAGGGTTTATTAATCCTAATTAGAGTATATTATATGAGTTTGGACTTGGGTTAATGAATAAAACCCACCTAAATCATTTAGGCCTGCCTAACCCAAGACCTTCCCCTCTTCATTTGGTCCTACTTTATTGAATCATAACAATGTTAATTGTTACTGTAAATTTTATATTTTCTCTCACTGCATTAGAAAATTGAGAGAGAGAGAGGGGGGGATGGGACCCAAAACCTAGATGGTGGGTGCAACATACTTGTATTGTATGTGAGTAAATTAGCATTATCTTTTGTGAATAAAATCCAAAATGGATCTCCAAATAAAACTTTCTTTATTATTTTTTTTCAAGAAATTGTTATTTAATTTGCACAGTTGTCATTTGCCTCTCTGAGGAAATATTTCTGAGCATAAAGTTTTGGCAGATGAAATATTTGATGTTAAAAAGCACAATTTGGGATTTCTCATCCAAGATGAGCATGTGACTCTTAACCTAATCTGTAGGAGGGTGAGAGTTTGTTGGTCCAAGTCTTTCCTCATTTTTTATTTTATTTCTAGCACAATATTTATATGATTTTTATTTATTATATTAGTTCAATTAAATTTACATCAAAAATCATGATTGTAACATATTCGCTAGGCATATCCGGGTAGGACCTATGTCATACACTTTTAAATGGCAAATAATTGGTTAACTTAAGTTCTATTTTTCGTATTTTAAATATTAATAAATGAAAAAAAGTATATGTAAGAATGGTGGATGAGCCAACTAGTCCATAGCCCACTTAGGCACCAGAAAATTAAAAAAAAAAAAAAATACCTAACATAATTGATTTTAAGAATTTAAATCAGATACGTGTTGCGTTACTAAATGCAAAGACAACCACTTGATCAGTTAATTTTTATAACAAAAATAAGTATTGCCTTCTAATAATATTTGTTGCCTATGCTTGTTTAGTGCATTGGGTTTATCAAAGCTTTTTATGCTAAAATGCAACATTTGCTTAGTGAAATCAATATGATATCATGATTCAAATAAAATATATATATATCACTTTTAATTGTAAAGAGATATAAAAGTGTCATTAATTTATCACCTATATTTCCCTCACGTTTAATACTTTAGTATCGTAATATCAACAAAAATATTTACATTACATTCACCAAGTATAGTATATCCACATCCATTTATTTTTATAAAATCAACTTAAAAAATATACTTCGTCGTTATAAAGTGGTTTGTATGGGTTTAACCAATTACGGTGGAATAATTAATAGTTCAATTTAACTATGGCCCATCTCAAGAAAGACATAAATTGGGTTGATTATGCTTATATAATTTGTATGTGATATTAATTATATGTAAGAATGTGCTTGGGGTTGTAAAATATGATATGATCCAGTAAATAATAAACACGTGATATTATATATATATATATATATATACTCACTCTGTTCCAATTTATTAATTTCACTTAGTCTGTTTCACTAATTAGTCCTCATGATAAACTTTTTTATATTTATTAATAAAATATTAATTATTATGCTATTTTTATTTGAAATTAATAATTAAGGATGAAGAGATTATATGATTTGAAGTGGGGGTGGGGCAAATTTGAGAAATCTGATTAGGCAATCTGCTATCACATGCAGCCCGAGCACCTCTCCAGATGACGCAAATTTGATTAGGCAAATGATGAATATTCCAATGGTTCAAGGGCATGCAATCTATCTGGGTCTTCCCACATTCTCTATCAGGCAAAAAAGAATCCAATTTGGATACATCAGAGAAAGGGTACAAAGGAAGCTTGAAGGTTTTAAAAATCAAACAATCTCAGCAGGGGGGAAAGAAGTCCTTTTGAAGTCAATTGTTCAAGCTATCCCAACGTTCACAATGTCTTGCTTCAGATTGCCGAGATCAATTTGTAATGACATCAATAGAATGTGTGCGAATTTCTGGTGGGGAGAGGAAGGAAGTCATAGAAGGATGCACTGGGCACAATGGAACACCGTTTGCCAGCCGAAAGAGAGAGGAGGCCTTGGTTTTAGAGACATTTGCAGCTTCAACAAAGCCTTGCTTGCAAAGCAGGTCTGGAGAATTCTCAACAACCCATCCTCATTGGTGGCACAAGTCTTCAAAGCACGGTACTTTCGAAACTGCACCATCCTTGAAGCGAAGGTTAACTCCTCGGCCTCCTTTGTGTGGAGATCTCTGGCATGGAGCAGAACACTTGTACATAAAGGTTTGAGATGGCAAGTGGGGAACGGACAAAGCATTCGAGCATTCCAAGAAGCCTGGATTCCAACAATCTCGGGCGGAGTTCTCAAGCGACCAGATGTAGCAGATAAACAAAACATCAGAGTTTCTGACTTGATGAACATGATTGGAGAGTGGGATAGGGATAAACTTGAAATGTTTTGTTGGCCGTACGAGATGACAGCTATCTATGGGTTGAACAACATCTGCAGGAATAGAGAAGACAAAAGAAGCTGGTTTTTTGAAGAAAAAGGAAATTACTCAGTCAAATCTGGATACTTGGTTGAGACCGGGTTCTTTGAACCACCACCTCATGCTACAGCTCATGACAAAAAGGTATGGCAGTCTATGATTTGGTCTCTCCAAATACCACCAAAAGTTAGAATTTTTATGTGGAGAGCACTCAAGGGCTTTATTCCTGTTGAAACTAACTTGTTAAGGCACCATGTGCCAACGGATGGCATTTGTCAACAATGTGCTTTACATAAGGCAACCACTGAACATTGCTTGATCTATTGCAACAAAATCAAGGCCTCATGGAAGAGAAGTAGATTCTGGTCACTTCTTGGAGAATGCAAACACATGGGATTTAACAAGATCAGTGAACAAGTGCACCACAGACACTCAGGTAAAGACTATGAAATTTGGGTTATCATGCTGTGGAAAATTTGGACTTTTATTTGTAAGCTCAAACATGAAAAGAAGGGAGAGCATGAACTCATTTCTGAAGAACAAGCAGAAGCCCTGTGGAGGTTATGTCAAGAAGCCCGAGAGTGCAAGAACAATAATGTGTTTCTGGGAATACAACCGGGAGAGCACCGCTGGCGGGCACCAAACCAAGGCACTTTCCGTGTTGATGTTGATTGTATGTTCAATAAAGAGAGCAGCAGGTTTGGAATTGGCGTCATAGTCCGGGATCATGATAGTCGAATCGTGGCAGCAATGGCTCAACCAATTGTGAACCCAGGGTCCTGTTCGCGTGGTGAAGTCATAGCCATCTTGCATGGTATTATTTTTTGTATTGAGCAGAAGATTTATCCCGTCACAGTCTACTCTGACTCTATTATCGCAGTGAGAGCAATGGCAGGTCTTGAAGAGGATGAAAGCTTGGTACCAGCTGACCTTTTCAACGTTGCTCAAACAGCACAAAATGGTTGTATTTTGGGTATTTTTCATGCTTATCGGAGTGCCACTAAGGCAGCCCACCATGTAGCACAATTTACTGTGCAGATCTCCCAACCGATTAGTTGGAGATCGAACTTCCCAGACTGGTTGATTCATGTAACTAGTCTTGATTATGCTTAATTTATAAAATTAGGCTTCCTTCAAAAAAAAAAAAAAAAGAAGTGGGGGTGGGGCCGCCGTACAATGGCTATTTAATCGGGATAGTAATGATTCACTACAAACATTTTATTTTATTTTATATTTTTTGAAACAGTGAGCTACAGAAAAATGTGTATTGATTGGAGGTACAATTATGATGAAAGAGAGTGAATAAAATGAAGCTTGTACATGTGTTGGAATGTGTGAGGTTTTGTTTGAGCTATTTGGGACTGTTACCACTTCTTTCTTTTTTACAAAATGAAATTGATATTTTTAAATTAATATATAGAATATAATTTTAACTGTTTATTATGTTTTCACCATTATGCATGTAGTAGTACTTGATTCTCTGATTATATCGAATACAGCATTACAAATAGTCTCTGTTGATGCTCATTTATTTTGGAGATTACTTTTTTATAAGAATACTAAATTGAAGTATTACGAAATAATAAATGAATAAGGACAGATTGTAATTGTAAAGCTAAAAGTATTTGTATTGCTTTAAATGTTGTATTAATTGCTTGTTTGCCTGTGTCTTTTACAATAAATGAGGATCCTATTTATAGGAATCCAACCGAGCTAAACAACCCTTCGCTAATAGATGCAACTCTTCAGGTGAATGGACGTTCCGAATGGCCACATCCTTTATGTTGAGCTGCCTTAATTAACACCTCCTAAAGCATATGGTTCGAGCTCTCAGCTCGGACGAACCAATCCATCCATGAGAAGTAATTCTTTAGTTGAGAAGTCTGATTGAAGTGCAGCTCGGCGAACAAGGAGCTCGGTCAATTATGAGATCGAGCTCGGAAATCATCATCATTGAACATCCTTGTCTTTAACTATTTTCTTTATACTTCTTCTTTTTGGGCTTCTTGTTTTATTGGACTCCAAAATGAGCTTGCTCATTTTTGGGTCATAACAGTCTCGATTTATAATATGTGGATGGATTTAGTGACTGACCCTGTTTTGAAAAATGGGTTTTATGAGCTTGGTGACAAAATATTGATTCGAAAGTAAAATGGGAAGTTTCCTTGTTTATCCATAGAGATCTCTATATGTATGTATATATCGGATGAGCCTTTTTTAAAATATAAAGATTTCGAGATCAAGTATTCATTTCCTATAAGGCTATTCACTAGAACAATATCGACAATCCAACACAACTCAATTTTTTCAATTTCTCTCTCTTTCATATATATTACCCAAAACTTAATTTAATTTTTACTAACTGTAATGACTTTCAACAACCTACACTCAATTTCATTTTTAATTTATTTTATTGATATATATTTTAAAATTCATAACACAATTAAAAGATTTTATAAATAGAATGACTACTACTGAGGATTGAAAAAATGATTTGGATCCATAACTTTTAAATTGAAAATTTTAAGAAGCAATGTATGCAAAAGAAGAGATTTAGTTTGTTTATGAAAATACATCAACATTGAGTTTTATTTATAGAAAAAATGATAAATTTTGATATAAATTATATATATATTTAATTAATAATATGTATTCTTTAAAGTTTAAAATAAAATTATATAACATATAATCATTCAACCAGAAGCGACACTTGACAACTTCCGGTTGAAATACTTTTTTGTTTTTTTTTTTTTGGGTTGCAGCTTGACTTCGGTTTGTTGTTTTTTTTTTTTTTTTAATGTAACATGTGCATAACCTTGAACAACCTACACCCACAATAGGTAGTCTAACAAAATCTTAATTCAACCGGAATTCTATTGAAATAGTAAGAAAGGAATAGGCAACGATGCAGCGGCATATGGGTAGCCAAAAACGACAATCTTTGAGCAAACATATGTGGAATACCAATTAGAAAGCCTTAAACACTTTTATCATATCCACAATAGATATTGCTAATCAAGCATAATTATTTTAAGCACTTTAAATTGTGAAATTCGAGTAAGAATACATGTATTGATCCAAATTGGAATCTCTTTGTATTTTGCAGACATTTACAATAATAAACATTCTTGATATAAAAATAATTAAATGACAAATTTATTCCTTGTTCGGAGTATAGTGGTGAAAACACTTTACATTTGACCAATGAATCGACTTTTTGAAGGGATATGATGGGTTTTTGTGTTTAAATTAATCTAAATTTTAAAAAAATGACAAATTTAAACAAGAACCTATGTTTTTTGCTCAGGTAGTAAAATTTCAGATATATGAACAAAATATGTATTATTACGTACATTAATTACTCAGCTTTTTTTTTTTATCATAAAAATTACTCCTAAAATAACGGTGAAATATGCAACGCAAAAAATATAACTATTGTATTGTTTTTCCATCTGTATATCGCCCACAAATCATATATGAACAGCAAATATCTTCGCATTTAATTTTACTACACAGAAAAATCTTTCAAATTCGATATGCTCATTACTGTTACATAGTATTTGTTTATTTTATGTATATTTTATAATTAACTGGTGTGCAAAAAAATATTTAGGAAATAAAATTGAGAAAAGATAAAAATGTAATTGTAACTTTGAGTAATGTAATGATGAGGTAAGAATATCATATGGTGTGCCTGTGCGCACTGCCAAAAGCGAGATGATAATTATGCAAACCCACTAGAATCTCGACACGTGTCGTTTGGTATTGGCCCCTCTGAATCTTCCTGCCACAAAATACCTGCTCTATCTACTTCACAATGTTTGCGTTTCCCCCCACTTTTATTCATTTTTTTAAAAACAAAAATGTACTATTACATTAGACTATATCCATATTCACATGTCCCTAAAAAAATCTTTAAATTCATAATTTATCGAATACAAATAAAATATTTAAATTACTCATACTCTCGATCTTTAAAAATAGTTAGATAATAAAATGTAAAGCTAATATCAATATGGAGTTATTGTGCAGTAACAATAGTGATAATTCTATTAACGACTTGATTAAAAGCTCAACTACCTTTAATTTATACGTTCGTGTGGATTTCGATAAATTCCAAAAATCTCATCATTTATTACATTATTTTCCGTAAATTTAGGACTCTATGTTATTATAGTTTACATTTCATTACGGAATTATCTAGTTTGGATCCATAAATAAATGGTTGAAAACTATTTCCGTCCGTAAAAGCAAAATCCCCTACGAAATATAAATTGTAAATTAATCAACTTATATATACTAAAAATGAAATTTATAAATATATTTGAAATTCCCAAAAGGAGAGGATAAATTTAATTTTAAGTAAATTAATATTTAGCAGCAACAAATCCTTATCGAAGAAATAAAAGGCAACGCTCGTCCAAACTCGACTTTGCTTTTTTCACTGCCCTTTATCTTATCTCACCTAAACTTTGCACTTAATTACCGGAGTTATTCAAAGCATCAACACCTACCTTCAGACCCTTTTCCGTCATTTCGTATATAAAAACACCGGAACCGATAACATCCAACTAACAAACATCCAACGAGTTTCTCACCCGATCACAACAGGGTGGTCGCATTTGACGTTGTTTACTCTTTAACGGCGACCGGCCGAGGAAACATCCTCTACGGATCTGGACCACATTTACAACCATACTAGCATTTTAATTTTTTAAATATTAATTTGGATTTGTATTTAGTTTAGGGTTAATTTGATTGTGTTCCAACTTTAACCAAATTATCAAATATTATTATTGCACTATCTTATGAATTTTTTTAATGTCTAATTTGATTAAACTTGATTTTACGTGCTTGACATGTAACAATAAATACTAACCAATTGTTAGCTGCGACAAATAAAATTATTAATTTATTACTTGAATAAAACATGTTAAGATATTGAGGATTTACACAATCTAAATATTTAATTAACATTATTAATGATAACTCAAATGTCGTAATTTATTACCTGAATGATAATTATTGCTTAATTACTTTAATAACGAACCATTATTCATGGATTAAAAGAGGGGAGTTTTGAGAGATCATGGCCAACTCCATGGCATTGGTTATGTTTGAACAGTGATTGGCCGGTGTAAGTAGGGTGATTCGTAGACGATAGCAACCAGTTTATACTCCAATTTGTAATTGATGTTTTGTGGGTCGGAATAATATTTTAAAATATTCAATTTTTGGGTGTTTTTTATTTGGGAAAGAAGAAAGAAAAAGAAAAAGAAAAAGAAAAAGAATTAGAATTTGGCTGAAAAAAAAATACTAATTTCTATTTCTTTATACTCCGTTTCCGTCAATTACCCCATCTCCCTTCAATTCTCCATAAAAACCGATCGCTTTTTTCTTGCTTTTCTCTCTCTAACCTTGTTTCCCCATATTGTCTCTGTTATTACAGTTAGAATTACTCCTTGAATTTTGTGCCATAAATCTCGGTGTTCGAGAGCGGGCGGAGGAGATCAGGATCTCTGCCGTGCCTGGCCGGAACGCGACGCTATCTCCGGTCGGAAGCGCGGCAGTTGAGATATAAAGCTAGCAGGAAAACGCCGATTTGGACCAAAACACACAGAGAGAGAATTCTAATGTATATTTTATGCAGAAATTGTTCAAACATGAGAGATACTAGATGATACATGTGGTTAACGTGCAATGTAGGGAAAACATCAAGGAAAAAATGAAGAGAGAGAAAGGCATAGAAGCTTTGAAGGAGGTTATTTGCACGGCACAGATACCTAGATCTCTTCTTCAATCTCCCCACCCTTGCCTTTTGCCGCAATTCATTCTGTTTTCTTGTCATTCTTGATTCTCCTCCATCGATTGTTCTAACCTCCTTAAATTCCTTCTTGTCCCTTCTGCTCGTTGCTGTGTTTGTCTTTTTTCTCTTGTTCGACGGTTGTTTCGTTTTTTTGTTCTGAGAGTTAATCCTACTGGTGAGTTTTTTTTTAAAAGTTTTTTAATCACTTTTTGAAATTTGAGTTGCCTTTCCTTTGATCTTGAGTGGATTTTGGTGCTGTGGACAAAGATTGTAACTTTTTGTTGCCTGAGGCTCTGTACTGTGTGATCCGGTGTTGAAATTTGGTTTTATTTCCTGAATTTTGATGGGCGAGAGGTTTGTTTGTTTCTTCTTCTTCTTCTTTTTTTTTTTTTTTGGTGAGCTTGAGTTTGAATTTCGACAATTTTTTCTCTTTCCTCGATCTGCTCAAGTATAGGATTTCGTTTTTGGGTGTAGATATACGACGGGTGAAAAATTTCATGTTCAAATTTGAGCTGTTGTTCGCTGAAAAGTGATTACCTTTTTAGCTTTGAGATCTTAACTGCAGCTGTTATCATGTGAATTTTGTTGAGATATAGGTGGCTTCGCACAAATTTGGATTAATCAAAATAAAAATCTCAAATGAATTGTTCGCCTATAACTACGAGATAATTTTTCTTTGTTATTTACCCTCCCGGTTGTCGTTCGTGTGCGTCTACATTTCTATTTCCTTTTCGTCGTACGGCTGTGACATTTTTCAACGTGTCCGTGCAGGTTTTGTCTGCAGCAGTACCTTCTAACATTTCATAAAGAATTGACGATTTTGCACTTTGGTGGAAGCTAAGGGGTGTTATATTTTGAAAGAATCAGTTAAGCTATCTGAAATGATGAACTCACGGGGGTTTTCTCCTTCATTCTTTTCAGAGGAAGTTTGTTTGTCTGATGAGGTATTGATTGGACATACAATGTCAAATATGCTTCTTAAGAGAGCTTTAGAGTTTATAGGTCTATAATCTGGCGTTACACTTTTGCTGAATTCCTATCTGGCACCTCTACACTGAACTTGTCCGTGGTTTTGGTTGCCATGTGTTTAATTGGACATTATTGCGTGTTCCTTTGCTTTGCAGAGACAGGTTGGTGTGCCGAAGGTGAACCCAATGAGTGGTTATGTTGGTGAGTATGCATGATCTTTTCATCGCTACTTGATTTGCTATAGCTCATTGACGGGCTTGTACTCTTACTCTTCATCTGATAAAGTGGAATTATAAGAAAGAAGAAAATAACAGGGGCGGGGATAAAGGGATGCATATATGTTTGTGCTTTTATGTAAATATGTATAGTACAAATTGTCTATGCAAAAAGCAGTTTTACTTTTCCCCCAGGAGATCACTTAGCTGGTGTATGGGGTCTGATCTCTTATCTTACAGTATGACCTCTATTTGATTTATGAATTTAATTCTTTGATATTCTTGGTATGTATTGGTGACTTCTATTGGGGGGAACAGAACCGAAATACACCAGCTCCTGTTAATATTCACAAGTGTTGTTTATTATGCATTGGATACTCTTTTATTTTTCACTATATTGCATTCTGTAGATCATTATGTGTTTAGATGATATACAATGCAAATAAGACTTGCTGGCCATGGTTCTCTGGTTTGCTACTCTGGTCTGCTATTACTCTCCCTCGTGGTGGGAGGCACTGTTTAATAGGAATGCATACCCTCTTCAGTAGGTTGTTGACATTTTTTTTTTATGAAATCAAGATTTACATGCCGTTAAGTCATTAAGTTGGTACTTCATGAACCTAGGAGGTTAAGTTAATTTCCTACAATTAGTTTGGGTCTCTGAGAACGGCTTGCATATATACAATAAAAAATTCACATGTGGTCATAGAAATGAACTATATTGAGAAAGTGAAAGTGAGCAGCAAAATTTGCTAGTTATTTCTGTATAAGCATAAATGGGTGCACAAATTCCCTTAATTTTTGTCATCAATGGATGCATATTAGAAATTTATCTCTCTTTTCCTTTCTCTTGCGAGGAATGAAGTCTTTTTTTTTAATATGTAGCATTTTGTTGTGTATCACTTTCACAATAAGACAGCTTATCTTTAAAAAGATCTGCTTTGTGTATTCAGCCTGATACAGACAAGTTGGCATGTTCATGATTTCAGACATGTCTGCTACATGCATATTGATTTTGTTAGCTTTCTTTGATTCGTTTAATTAGGTTGTTTTTTATTTTTATTTTTTTTTTAACTTTTGCCTTAAATTAAAGACACGAGCTACTCTTTTGTAGTTAGAATGGAAAAGTCACACGTGTGTTATAATTACCTGTAACCTGTAATCTTCTAAGAAAGGATTGTTATGCAGAATTACCACTCATCTTGATATTATTAGACCCTGAAACTTGTGTTATACTTCTGCAGGTTTAAAATTAGATGGGATGTTAAGAGCCGAAGGTGTTTCTTCATCACCTCATGAAAATAGAATTCCATTGGATTCACCCATGGGAAAAGGTTTTGGCCTTCCTGAATATTATTTAAGTCATGGGCGAAATGTTAACCTTTCATTGGGTAAGCATGTTATTGGAGCAGAAAGAGCAATCAGTCGGTCCTTGCCGAGCGCTGTTGACCATGATCTTGTTTCTACAACTAGTTTGAACATAGAGTCTGTGCCGTGTTTTGATGGAGATAAAATTAATCTCGTGGGAGCTCAGTATGAAAATGGCCTCTTTTCAAGTTCAATGTCGGAGTTATTTAGTAGAAACCGTACGTGCTATCCTTTTATTCTAGTTTATTAGTTTTCAAGCAGTTTTTTAATATCTGAAACTCCTCCTAGTTAATGATAAGAACCATGAATTTGTTTTTATCTTGCAGTGAAATTGTCATCCAACAATGGTCAATATGGTTGCTCCACTGCTGCTGCTGCCTCCCATTATGAGGAAGATGAGGTTTTTGAATCGCTGGAAGAAATTGAGGCACAGACTATTGGTAATCTTCTACCTGATGATGATGACTTGCTTTCTGGTGTTACAGATGGGTTTGGTAGCAAAATAAAATCTAGTAATGGGGAAGATGTGGAAGATCTTGACCTGTTCAGCAGTGTTGGAGGACTGGAACTTGGAGAAGATAGCTTCTCAAAAAGAAATCCTGGATTTTCTGATATAAATTCTAATCAGCTGGGGATTTCTGTGGGTTCAAATGGTGGGGAACACCCTTTTGGAGAGCGTCCTTCTAGGACACTCTTTGTCCGAAATATAAATAGCAATGTCGAAGACTCCGAATTGAAAACACTGTTTGAGGTAAGCAGTATCAGCTTTTAGTGTTTCAAGCTGTACTTCAAGATCATTTTCTTTCTGGTTTCATTTTGTCCAACTGTAATTACAGCAATACGGAGACATCCGTGCCCTGTACACTGCATGCAAGCATAGGGGGTTTGTTATGATCTCATATTATGATATACGAGCAGCCTGCAATGCAATGAAAGCTCTCCAGAATAAACCACTGAGGCGTCGAAAACTTGATATACATTTCTCAATTCCTAAGGTGGTTTTTACAAATTTGTATTTTCCAACCCTACTCTGCTCTTGTTGCATTCCATTGTTTATTTCAAAGTACAAACGATATTTGCTGAAGCGCGTCTTTCTAAATTTGTGTGCCAGGACAATCCATCAGAGAAGGATATAAATCAGGGTACCCTTGTGGTTTTCAATCTTGATTCTTCTGTTTCAAATGCTGAACTCCATGAAATTTTTAGTGCCTATGGTGAAATTAAGGAGGTAAGCGACTGCAGCTTAGTAAAATAATATCTGGTTCGCATTCATTTGGAGTGCTAACTATTTTTTGGTAGCAGATTCGTGAAACTCCACACATGTCTCATCAGAAATATGTAGAGTTTTATGATGTCAGAGCTGCGGAATCTGCACTTCGTGCGTTGAACCGGAGTGAGATTGCTGGGATGCAGACTAAGCTGGAACCAGGTCAACCTGGTGGCTCCAAAAGGTGCATTACTTGATTTCTTCATTTCATGTTTCACTGTCACAACTATAATCTTCGTGTTCTTTCTCGAGAACTTCATATATGAAACCAGTCTTACAATTGGAAGTTAGATTCTTTAATTATCTTTTAGTTAGCAAAACCAATTTGGTTGGACATTATGGAAATGTTGCTTTCTGTTGAATCTAACAGCTTAATTCTCCCGTGTATAGATTCATGCTACACTTTCCTTCAGAACTCGAGCAGGAAGAGTCTGGGTTTCTGTTGCAACATAGCCCATCTAATAACCTACCAACTGGATATCCTGGTAATTTAATTTCTCAATTCTGGGTGACTGTGGGACTTTGAATTAGCCAATAATTCATGACCTAATACGATTATAATAGCAGGATCACTTTCACTTGTGGGCACAATGCCTGGTACAGATAATGGAACAATTTCTGTCCCACTCTCAACAAATGGAGGCCCTATTAGTTTACTCCTGGATAATGTGCTTCAACATGGTGTTTCATCTAGTGTACCTGACACATTACCATCTCTAGTTAGAGTTGAATCTGGAAATCAATCCAGCATTGCTGAATCTGGCCACCCACGGAACCAGCCAAAGTTTGAGCTCCAGAACCCGCCAAATCTGCATCCTCATTCTCTTCCTGATTATCATGATGGTCTAGCAAATGGGCATCCCTATGGTTCTCCAAGCAATATAGGTGCAAATATTAGTTCACGACTCCCAGAAATAATTGATGGCCAACAGTTCCGTAGAGTTGGATCTAATGGACAGTCTATTGAGTTAAATGAAGGTAACAATTATCTAGTTCTCATTTCTGTTTCTTTCTTATGCATCTTCTGTAATTCATTCCTAGCTAATTGCCAACTAGGTATGAAATCCACATCTGTTATCGAGGCTTTCTACCATTTGAAGAAGAAAATTGTTAAATGAGGCAGAAAATAGGGAGTTCATTTCACTGTACCTCAATTTGTGACTCATCAGAAAGTAGAACAAAATTCCAGTTTGCATCCTCATGCAACTAATTGTTTATTCTGTTCAGAATATGCATCCTTATGATATTCTTTCTTTAGCCTGCTGAGCAACATCATCATACTTGTGCAATACCCCTTCCCTTTACAACGAGTCCACCACTTAAGATATTTGTTCATCACTTGTGATGGGCCACACTGTTTTTTAAGCTGATAAGTTACCTGTAATTTTCAAACTATTACATGATCTGATCTGTTTTTGCTTACTTTCCAGTTTTTGGTACCTCTGGAAATGGGAGCTGTCCTCCTAGTCGTCACTACATGTGGAGTAACTCCCATCATCCACAACAACCTCAGGCTGTTTTATGGCCTAACTCACCTTCATTTGTCAAAGGTATTGGTGCTGCTCATCCCTCACAGTTGCATGCAGTACCTAGAGCACCATCGCATATGCTGAATCAGCTTCTACCTCTAAATAACCATCATGTCGGATCAGCACCTTCGGTCAACCACTCTCTCTGGGACAGGCGTCCTTCCTATGCAGGAGAGTCACCTGATGCGGCTTCTGTATTTCACCCTGGCTCGCTTGGCAACATGAGAATATCTGGTAATTCCCCACATCCAATGGAGTTTGTCCCTCATAACATCTTTCCCCACCCTGGTGGAAATTGTATGGACGTGCAAATCCCTTCCAAAAATATTGGCCTGCATCCCCATCATCAGAGGTGCATGATTTTTCCCGCAAGAGGCCAAATGCTTCCTGTGATGAGTTCATTTGATTCTCCTAATGAACGATCTCGAAACCGTAGAAGCGATTGCAATTCAAGTCAACCTGACAACAAAAAACAGTTTGAGCTCGATCTTGAGAGAATTGTACGCGGTGATGATAAACGGACTACACTTATGATAAAGAACATTCCTAACAAGTAAGTAGTAACCCATCAATTTCTGAGGTTCCATATTTATATCCAAGCGGCTAACTCTTTTTTATGAATGGCACCTTGGTTGTTTACTTTGCGAAATATGCCATGTGGACAGTGGAAACAGTCTGTTGTTACGCATCTATTTTTTTCATGATCTTCTCTGTTCGGATTTGTGTCTATCTTCAAATACACTTAGTCCATGTCTTCTTCTGAACACCTATAATCCCTACTTATTTGTAACTGCATTCTTAGGTACACATCAAAGATGCTTCTGGCTGCAATTGATGAACGGCACAGAGGAACTTATGATTTCATTTACTTACCTATTGATTTTAAGGCAAGTTTGATTTGATTTTACTATGAAACTTACTTTCCTCTATGTGGATCGCTTGTTTTGATCCTTCCATACTTGTTTTTGTTGCAGAACAAATGCAATGTAGGATATGCATTTATAAACATGATTGATCCTGCCCTTATAGTTTCTTTTTATCAGGTATACCCGAAATTCCTCATATACTGGATTACTGGTATTTAATTTACAATACAGTTTTAGTTAGTTCTTTCTGCTTTTTCAGACTTTCAATGGAAAGAAATGGGAGAAGTTCAACAGTGAAAAGGTGGCATCTTTGGCATATGCTCGGATTCAGGGTAAGTCTGCCCTCATCGCACACTTCCAGAATTCAAGCTTGATGAATGAGGACAAACGATGCCGTCCTATACTTTTCCACACTGATGGTCCAAATGCTGGCGATCAGGTACAATTCACTTCTGTTATTCAATGAATGATGCTACTTAAGTGAAGTTAAGGGGCAGATTGGTTATGTGGTTTTCTCATTGGAACATGTAAGATTTCAACCTGAAAGGGGTGCTGCAAATGAAAGTGTTATATTATCTTTGCCTATACAATGCAGGTTCCATTCCCAATGGGCCCCAATATTCGACCAAGACCGGGCAAAACACGGACCAGCTCTTCCGAGGAAAACTATCAAGACATCTCATCAAATGGTCTGACTGGGGAGGATTACTCATCTTCTGGTTCGGGCAAAGATTCAGACTGAGGGGCTTCACCTTACTTTTTGTGACAACTAACAATAACATGGTAGAAACTGGAAAACGGGCCTTAGTAATTGTACCTGAAATTTTGTATGTTACTGTATATTAAGGGGGTGACTGAGCAGAGAGGGGGTAGTAAGTGAAGTGGGGGCGAGACCAAAATCATTGAACTATTTCATAATGATAAGAGCAAAGGTGACAAGGAGCAACCATGTGGAGCTTCGAAAGTTTTGGACGATATTTTGAGGGTTTTCGTTCTGAATGTATAGAATTTGTATGAGCGAGAGCGAAATATGCTGTATTGGGAGTGGCTTCTCTCGTCATTCCTTTTTTTTTTTCTCTTGGCCCCTGCTCTTTTTTATCTTCTCTTGTTTTTTTGGGCAATTTGCTAAGAGAAGTCGGTATGAGAATTTTTTGTGTTGATTGAACTATGATGGATGGACTGTTATATCATAACCATCTTTTTTCCCCTTACTGTTCTCATTCTAACTTTTCTGGGTGATCCCATTTCCTTTTGTCCCATCTTTTTTTCGCCGCACGAGTTCAGAGCATTTTTTTTTCGTTCAGTTTATTTGCTGATCTTGTCTTTAATTCCTGGAAGAATTTAACAAAATGTGACCAGTGAATCCTCACACTCAGAGTGTGGTGGTGAAAGTGCTTCAGTTTAAATTAATGTATTCCTATAAAAAAAATATGCGACCAGGGTTAGCACTACAGTTACATGATATATTGCAAGGAAGTTTAGCCACCTGATCTGCAAGCAAAGCTGAAAGAGGGGTTTGATTTACAATCAATTTTTCATGATTTTGGGGAGGGAGTATTATCAGCAGTAGCTTAGCCCGTGTCTAAAAAAGTCATATCAACAGTGTATTCGACCCAATCCAGGCAAAGAAACCGAAACTTCGGTTGCTACCAACAACAAACTTAATGGAGCTGGTAAAAACATGTTATTTTGGGTATAGAATGTCATAATGACCAGGCCGGTATAGCAAGGTAATGAATGGTTTAAGTGCCACACCACAACCGGCACTTGTTGAGTCTTGCACAACCGGCGTGAAATCGTGATGGTTTACACTGATGCTGCCTTTATCATCATGGCTTCGATCAAGATAGACTACGCGGATTGGTACACCTAGAGTATCTGACAATGCAGTTATGTGAACATGATCGCTCTCTTCGCCCATAGGTTCCACAGATGATTTGCAAAACTGCACCACAAAGAAGAATATGAGCAGAGCAGAATTGTGGTAACAACGCAAGCATTTTGATCCAAATAGAAATTTCAAGCCCAAAAAACCTAGGACGGTTTAGAGTTGTGATGCAAAGGTGGAAAACATGTGAATTATGAGAAAAGCCCTTTGGTGAGGCCTATATGAATGGCATATATTCTAATTTTAGCTTAAGCGCACTAAAACAAGTCTTTTAGCCTATTTATATTCACAAAGCATATCTACACCAGCACATCTAATAAAATGGTATGGCTTCCTCCACCAATCACTAAGAAGTTGGACTTGATCTGAAACACCGGCAATAAACCTGGCGATAAACCTAATGTTACAGATGCTAGACAGAATTTCATGAAAGTTATGCAAAACAAACCTGCTCAACCGAGGTATTAGTTAACCCTTGAATAAATGGTTCATAGAACTCCGAACGCCTCCTTATTTCACCAGATGTAATGAATCTAAAGAACATCACGACTAGCAAAGGGACAAACAGTCAGTTAAAAAAATAAGAGGAAATCACAAGCAGCCAAATGTTATTTATTAGATGCCACTGTTGATACCCTAGTGGCCAGCAACGACACTACTCACCATAGTCAGATACTGACTGATCTCTACATCTCTGTATTAGTTCATCATGGCTGCGACCAAGATAACAAATATTAGGCATTGAAGAAAATTAGAAATGCTGAAAGCGGGTTGTAAAGAAAGTAAAGTCATAAATATGCAAAAAATCCTTTGAACCTTATGGAAGCTTCATCGCCTGAAAGAACACTTTCAAGTTGCTCAAGAAAAAGCTGAAAATAAGAAGATATATTCAGGAGTTTCAAAAAAAAAAAAAAAAAAGTAGATATATTCAGGAAGTTAAGCTTCATGATGCTAAGTAAACAAATAACTTTCCCCAAAGATTAAGCTCTACACTAGAAAGTTCAAAATTTTGTCAATACATGAGAATCTGTGTACCTCAGAACCAATTGATATCAATATTTATGCATGAGTAAAAGAAAACATTCAAGAATTACTAACAGGGATCATGAGGGAATAAAGATTTTGTACTAATAACTTTTAGCATTAGCATGTCATTGCTCTTAAGTCTTGAATGATTTCAGTCCATATAAGAAAATGCATAACAAACACATGAATGATCTATAATATATCAAGATCTGACTCATTTATAGAACTGCAAAGGAAACATAATAAGTACCGCAAAAAAATCTTCAAAAGTAAATTCTGCATAGCCCAAGCTGAGTAGTGTCTTTCTGCATTGCTCCACATTGACCGTGATGCGATCTACTTCTGCACGGTCTTGAGATTCCAGAATATGCTCCTATTTATGATTGTTAGATCTTTCAGTAGATAAAGTATGGAAAAGAAAAAACATCTATGTCCAAATGCACAGGGATAAAAATAATGTGAAAGTTGTGAGAGTGCATGCAACCAAACATACCAAGTAAGAAAACATGAAGCTACGAAAGAAGCAATTCCCATCTCCCCGTGTTCGCCTAAAGGCAGCATAATGTTCAGTCAGAACCTGTAGAGGTTGTAACAGTTAGCAGCTAATAATAACATAATTAACACGTGAATGTGCCCAAAATAATAATATTATTGCTTAATGAAAGAAAAATGAACAACTCAAACTTAAGTAGACCTAAAATCAAATCTAAACTAATCCAACCATAATTATGATATCAATCCAAATATAATTTGGATAACTTCATATCTCTAAAGAATCTAGGAAAATTAATACTCAAATAAACTAGGAAATAAATATTGAAATTTATAAGTCAAACTTAACAAAATCAACGTGAATCAAAGCCTCCGTCCACGGAAGTAGGCTCAAGCCCGCTACTGCCGAACACATGCAGAACCCAAATCACGTACAAGACGTGCCCAAGCGAATAAACGCTCCCAAAATGATAATTTTATTGCTTATGAAAAATAAAGAACAACTGAACTTAAATAAGACTCAAATCAAATCTAATCCAATTATTATTAGGATTTATATATCCTAATATAATTGATACTCAAAGATCTAGGAAAATAAATAGTCAAATCTTCCATTTCATAAATAACTTAAATTAAAATCAAACTTAATTAAAAATCAAATCACGCCACGGCCCACAGATAGTAGGCTCAAGCCCGTTCCCGCCAACAAGTCTTCCTTTTGAGGCATACTCAAAATTCTGCTTCATATCAATTCCATCCTCCTTCAAAACAACCTTATCCTCAAGGTTGAAGTCCGAGAAATGGAACATACTGTGAAACTCCTCCCACGGTATGGAGGATTTCCCCGCTCGTAGCCAAATGAATTGTGAAACTCCTCCTACGGTATGGCTGGTTTCATTGCTCGTAGCCATGTCACCTAATACAATGCAGCCCTCCCCCTTGCCACCACCGCGGCTACCACCTTGACGGGCGGAGTAGCGTGGAATTCAAATTGTTGCTCCGCGCAAGCAACCTATCCCATAGGATCCTCCACGCTGAACGCTGGCAGCGATGAGTTCATGCTGCCAGCACCCCTTGTTGCGCCTTCCTCCTTCTTGATTGTTCCCCTCTTGCCCTTCATCTTTTTTGCTGCGCCTCACTTCGTTGCGTGCCTTTCTTCTTTATCCCCATCGCAGCTCCAGCACCCGGCGCGTCTGACCGTCGCCGCTGGCCCCCAACTCACCCCCAGCCGTTCCCAGTTGTGGAGACTCCTGCCCAAACATTCATGCCCTCTTCGCGCCGCTGTCCGGCGCCCCAGTCTTCCCCACTTGTCTCAGATCCGCGCCACCTGTGCCGTCCATGCCCAAATCTGCGCCGCCCGCGCCCATATCTGCACGGCCCACGGCTATGCTGCCAGCACCCGTTGTTGCTGGGCTGCCCGTGCCCTGGTCTGCGCAACTCGTGCAAGACGGCAACACCCATCGCTGCTGCACCATCCGCACGCCTGCCGTCGTCCTTGCCTAGCATGCCCTCCACGTGCGTGCAGTCTCCCGTGCTCAGCGCGCCCTCCACCAGTGCCTCCCGCGCCCGACGATTGCTTCACCTTCGTCGCCCCGCTGCCAGGCGCACCATCCACGTCCAGGCCATTCGTGCCCATTGCGTCTCCAGCATTCACAGCGCCCCCTGCGCTCGCTGCTGCTCTACCTGGCGCACCAACTGCTCCCAATAAGCCTCCAGAGCATGCGTCCACCGTGCCCACCGCTGCGGACTCCCTAGTAGTCGCCGTGCCTCGCATTGCGGAACCCTTATGCTGCGATTGAAGAATTGAAACAGATAGGGTGGCGAGTTTAACCGCAATCTCTACCAATTTCTCCCTCGTCTCTTGGTCAATCTCTACCAAGGTTGAAATCCTTGTCCCTCCAAGATATTCTCCTAACCCGCAACCTCAAAGTACTCGTATTGCTTGAGATCAATCTCCTCATCCTCAACAGCAATCAACACCCTTAGCTGTTTAAAGGAACAATCATGTCCGGAGTGAAAGGCTTCTTACAACAAAAATACAGCCCCTTTGCACGCAGCTCCTCCCACTCCTTCAGC
>JAPKLW010001092.1:92944-121098 GCA_026898455.1 Plectranthus barbatus
AACAAAAATACAGCCCCTTTGCACGCAGCTCCTCCCACTCCTTCAGCAGTAGACAAGTGAATTGGGAGCGAGCTGGGGAATGTCCGGTCAGGCCTGAATTTGATCCACCCGATTGCACCACCCTTTTCGTGTAACCATCATTTGTCTCACTCATAACACTATCGTCGTTGTGCCTCTATGTCTCCAGCCAACTCAATAGTTGTCTCTAAATTCCTGGGAGGATGCAGGTGTAATGATCCGCATATTGAGCCCTTCAACCCACTCATGATCCCTGATAATGATCTTCATCTAGCGCACTAGGCTCACCAATTGAAAAAAGAGAGAGATGTAATCTTCCACTGATCTAGCCTGTTTCGCTGTGGACAATCGTTCAAAGCAGTTACCCCAGAAACGCATATCAAACCGCATCACCAACTACTTAAATTCTTCCCATGTTATAGTTGGCTTCCTTGCCTTCAATCAGGTTACCCAATACAACGCCGCCGCCTCCATCACTACAACCGCCACTGCTACCTTCCTTCCCAACATCATGCCCATCAATTCAAATTGATGTTCAGCCCGGGTGACCCAGCCGATCGGATGAGCCCCACTGAAAGACGGCAGGTGTACCGTCGCTGCTGCCCACTGCCTAGCATCGCCAGACACCCTTGCCCCAGCCTCGTGCCGTCGGCCATCCCCAACCCAGTGCCCCATCCACATTCGCAGCACCCCAGGCCAGCGCCCAACACTTTTAATTTATTTGAGTATTAGTTTTCCTAGATTCTTTATAGATATGAAACTATCCAAATTATAATTGGATAATATCCTAATGATAATTGCATAAGTCTAGATTTGATTTTAGGTTTATTTATTTCCGGCAAGCCAGACCAATTGATAGACGCAGAACCCAAATCACGTACCAGATGTACCCAAAGCGAATAAACGCTCCCAAGATAATAATATTATTCCTCACTTCAATAACCCTAATCAGGGGATTTAAATACCCTAAAATAATATCCTAAAATATCTAAATTATAAATAACCAAATCAACTAAGAAATAAATATCTTAATCCCAAAATAATTTAAATTAAACTAGAAAATAAATACTCAAATCAACTAAATAAATAACGGAACTTAAATAAATAAACCCAAACATATATAATTAAACTACATCAACGCAACCCGAGAAACTTCGTCAACATAGCCCACAGGAAGCGGGCTCCTACCCGTTCACGCCGATGAGAATCGAGAACCTCTTCTCAGAACCTAGCACACACTTTTGCTTCATATCAACTACGTTCTCCTTCAAAATAATCTTGTCCTCAAAGTTGAAGTCTGAAAAATGAAACAATCTTTTCATTATGTTGTGTAACATGTGCGGACAATTCTTATTGATTATATCAACGTGAACAATCCAAGATTTTGTCTTCAAAAGTGCATGCAAGATCATTGAAAGATCTCAATTACTTTGAATGGCTTCACCATGCCCAGTAGTCCCAAATGCAGATGCAGCTGTTAGAAACAAAAGCTTCAAGTAACCTCTTGAGGCATCTTTTCGCTTACTAATTCAATTTCCCCTCAACTGATTCTACATGGCTATTAAGGGGATGGCCTGATAACTTCTCAAATTTGTGGTGTACTACATTTGGTTTATCCCCATTTGCAGTTCCTTTGTCATTCACAATGTTAGATGTAAACTTCCTCGTCCTAATTGACAGCGATGAATAACGAGTCTTGGGAAGAGACTTCAACTTCGCAAATTCCTCCTTTCCTCCCATAGTGCTATGTTTCAGCTTTTATACTGCAGCAGTAGGCATCTTCAGTTCATTATTGAAGTGCAGGCCTCCTCCGTCACACCACTGTCCGAAGCCCATGCCTTCCCCACATGTCGCAGGCCCCTACCGCGCCATCCACGCCCAAATCTGCGTTGCCAGTGCCACCCACGCGCTCATGTCAAGTGCGCCCTCCGCGCGCTCCCGTCGATGTAGACACCCGGCAACCTGCATTCCTGTTGCAGCTCCTACGCCCAAGCCCACTATCTCATGCTGCCGTCCTACACTTGTCACGGTGATGGCCGCCACACCTGGGCCCGTCTATGATTGATCCTTACAGGGCCCCCCGCCCCCGTCGCCTTATGCTGCTCATTTGTGTCATCCTCACCCATCGCTGAGGATTCCACAGTAGCAGCATTCTCCTCTGGCGTCGCTTCCAACAGCAGCTATCCTTGCTCCGGCTGACGCAAAATTCAGAAACAGTATCGAAATTGCCGCCAAGCCGAAATTTCCGCCAGTTGCAAGCCCAAATGCATCGAGTTTCCTCCCCCGCGCATCCAATTTCTCCTCCATCATCACTTGGACTGCTTTCCACCTATCTCGTCAATCGCTCATAGACCTTGTCATTCCGGCAAGAACAGGATCCGAAAGGTCGGATCAATTGTTAAGAATCAAATTAACACGCAAATGTGCCCAAAGCATAATACGCTCCCAAAATAATAATATTATTGCTTAATGAAAAAAACGAGCAACTCAAACTTAAATAGACCTAAATCAAATCTAAACTAATCAAATCATAATTAGGATGTCAATCCAATTAAAATTTGGATAACTTCATACCTTTAAACAATCTAAGAAAACTAATACTCAAATAAACCAAGAAATAAATACTGAAATTTAACAATCAAACTTATTTAAAATAACTAAATCAACGTGAATCAAAGCCACCGCCCACGGAAGTAGGCTCACGCCCGTTCCCACCAAACACATGGTTCGGCTCCATACCAGCAGCCCTAAGGATAAGATGTATGCCACAGAAAATGAGAAAAGTGTCTAATAATTAAGCAGACCTTGATCTTTTCCAACAAAATGGGGTTTCCAGTCTTGTATTCATCGGCCAAAGATGAGAGAGACTCCTGCAATTGCACTTTCAAAAGTCATTTACAACGAATCAACAAAGAAGCTAAAACCACAATTGTAATATTAAAACCTAATGAATGATCTATAATAGCTAAAGCAAATCAACACAATATTTAAAAGCAATACTTAATGTTCAGCAAGGACATGTTGACCTATCAAAGTTTACAAGAAAGACAAGCCAATGAATTAAAATTAAAGTGAAATGACATCAAATATCCAACTCCAGTACACCTAGTTAAAGTGAGTGGTTTATGAAAGACCCACAATTACAAAAATAAAATAATTACAAATTATATACACGTCTAGATAGAACTAAACCAAAGAAATTGAGTCCAAGGATTTCAGAGAGATTTTCAATCAAATCCACTAAGCATGTAGTAAGCAATGGGACATCAAAATATTCTTTTCAAAAATGCTAAAAAATAAGAAGAGCAATGTCCCTTTAATCATGCAATTGCCAAGAAGTCGATGCATGCAATTGCCAAGAAATCGATGCATGCAATCTCAAAACTAGGCGCACAAACAAGATTGACAGTTGAAGAACATCACAAGGTTAAATAAAACCAGAAAACTTATAAACATCACCTTAATTTCCAATTGATTGCAATGATAAGATTATAGATCTATTATATAAAGGCAAAACTGTTGCTTCCAAGAATTAGGAGCTTCCTTGCCTTGTCACCAACAAATTGGATTTTCCCAGCTTCCTCAGCCTGGATGGCGGAATGCTGCTGCATAACCTCATCATCCCTGTAATCCGCCCACTCATTGATTCCAGGGGTTGGCAATGAAGCAATGGTATCTGTTTCAGGATCCGCACCTTGCCCGTCCTGATTCTGCATCTTTACTTCAGTTCAGTGACTGTGAAACTTACTGCTCCTCAAAAAAAACTTGGGTAGAAGTATGGTTGCAGGCTGGTCTTGTGTTTTATGTTCAGAAACAGCCTGTAACCCTGAAACAAGATAGCATGATTGACCTTCATAATGAATTATCACTATGACGATTAAAAATATTAGAATACAGGAAAAGTCACTATTTAACAGTCCATTGCATATTAACCCACTTTTCTCCAGTACCAAGTTACCAGGCGACAAGTTATAATCCTCGATGTCTTCAGTCACATAAAATCTCCGATATCAGTGTGTATGCATAATAGCATTGTACACGTACTATACACGCAATGACTTCAAAACTGGAAATGCCTCAGTGCAAAAATGAAAAGCAGGAGTACACCATTTCCAAAAAAAAAAAATAGGAGTAAACAATCTTGATTCTAAAAACGAATTTCCACTTGTCTAACAAAGACGAACGATTTCTTACAATTACACAAAAAAAAGACTAAATAGAAATTAAAAAGCAATCTAAAGCATAAAACTGACAAAAACCCTAAACCCTCATCCACATGACCTCCAAATCTTACGTGCTTCTTCACGTCATATTATGAAATTCACATCAAGTCTTGAAAATGATCGAAAAACCATATCTCAATTCCCCTTTACTCAAACGCATCATAGTGCCAATGTTGGAGCCAAGAAAAAATCCAATACCGAGACGAGGTTAAAATTAAAGAAAAAAAAAAACAATAACATCAAAAACAAAAGCAAACCAAAACAATAAAACAAAAAACTTGAAATTAAGTATCTAGTGTAGAAGATCTAATATAAATGACACAAGGAAACAAGAGATTCTCTATATAAAAAAAAAGAAAGAGGAATTAAAGAGAAGAATAAAGAAATAACAGTATCCAAATCGTTGTGCACGCATAGAGATGGAGGAAAATGTACCGATTAATGGATCTGCAAAGTTGATCAGCGTTGTTTCGTTCAGTGAGGGAGGAGATTCTCTCTATTTCTACTAACAGCCCCTACTGTAGCTGAAGTTATCATTTTTGCATCCATTTATAACCTATATGATAATTGATAAGAATATTTTATAAATCAATTAAGCGTTAAATTGTCAAAAACTTTTAGTTTGGACTATTATTATTATTTTTTAAATGAATGATATAGATTCATATTTAATATGAGTTGGTCTTCTGAGAGACGTCTCACCATTTTTTTTTTTATTGAGAGACGGACATTAATACATCATTTCAATAAGTTAAATACATCATTTCATTTTTAAAAATTACATTATTTGCAACAAAGAAATACATCATTTCATTAAATTCGTTTCACAATAAAAATGATGAGACCGTCTCATCTGAGAATTTGCCATTTAATATACATTCACTTTTAGTATAGAAACTTCCTTACACATATAAATATAGAGTTGGTCTCCTGATAGACGGTCTCACTTTTATTTATTTATTGTGAGACGGGCTTTAATACATCATTTCAATAATTTAAATGCATCATTTCATTTTAAAAAAATTACATTATTTGCAACAAAGAAATACATCATTTGTAATAAAGAAATACATCATTTCAATAAATTAAATACATCATTATTTTTTTTCTGTGTAAAAAATTACATTATTTGTAATAAAGAAATACATAATTTGCAATAAAAAATACATTATTTCAATAAATTAAATACATCATTAAATTCGTCTCATAATAAAAATGATAAGACCGTCTCATATGAGAATTTACCATAAATATATATTTTGTTTGAAGTTCATTAATCAAATTTCTTTTCCCAAATTGGTAACAATTTATTTAAAAGATATTATCATATTATTTGAAGGATAATTTTTTCAGTTTTTATATTTTGAGTAAATTGTTTAAATTAAGATTTAGACATAATCATTACGTATAATGTGCAGTGGAAGTATAATAACAGTTAGTTGCACTCTTAATGCGGCAGTTCAGTTTCAAACTTACGATTCAGTTTTTAAACAACAGTTTGTGTTAACCAGCAGTTTAGGTAACTAGTTTACAGTTATACGCTTCAACACTTCAGAAAAGTGTTGAAGGTTTCAAAATACAGTTAGAAACTGAGTAATGCAAGAAATAAACGAAAACTGTAAATAAGACAAGATATTTATGGTGGTTCGGAGCCTTAAGTCTTACGCCCACTCTTTGGAAATTAATCCGATAATTCACTAAGTAATGAAGATACAGTTCTCACGATCTATAGCCAAATGTTGAAGAAACCACCGTCCACAGCAAACTGGATCACTCGCCCAGGAAGTTGTTCTTCACGCCTTCTTCAGTTCCTCGAAGCCAGGTGGCACCTTGAAGTCTTCTCAGAACTGGCAGTGTCAGAAATGGATTGAGGACAAACCTCCCTTCTCCTTCTCCGGTGGGTGGATGGTCGAGTTCTTCCCAGAACGTACGTTAGTTGCAGTTGCCTGTGAGAACCTTCTTCTCCTTAGAGAGTTAGGTTGTTGTGTTCTTACTTGAAAAGTAAAAAACCATGAAAGTAGATTAAGTCTAAAGACTTAATCCTCGTGTACACAAGCTCACACGGTGAATCTCTGAAGATTCCTTAAGCAATAATGTCTCGTGTTCAATAAATAAGCCACAGAGTTAATGCTTTCTTGCTAGATAACTTTTAATGCTTTGAGCTTTTAAATTCGGCAGAGTGACGACAAGGTTTTTAAGTGCTCAATCGGATGTGTTTGTCTCTGATCCTCCTACTATTTATAGTTGGAGATTTGAAAATAGCCAGTAGAGACATTTCGAAGGATGTCCAATCAGTGTTCATCCTTCTCTGTAAAGTAGACCTGCTCCTCTACCTTTTCTGAATCACTGCCATGCTTTTTGCAGGGGTAGTTTGTACTTGTTGTGTCAGACGCCGAACAACGTTGTACTCCAGTCATAACTGAGTGTATCTTCGTCTCTTATTATTGACTCTTTAATATTTTTTTATGACTGATCAGCATCTTGCTTTTTACGTGTTTCTTTGACGTGAAACTGTCATGGTCTGAAACTGTGAGCGCCTCTCGATGATTTCTTTATGAAAACTACATCTACAGTTTTCTTTTCTATACGATCATTGACAGTTAAAAAACTGTCTGCACAGTTTTTTTGCGTCTGTTACTCTGCACAATTTTCCTCGTCCATTATCCTTGACAGTTTTCTCATCTGGACAACTTCCACTTCAAAAACTGTTCCGCGGTTTTTGACAGTTCTCTTCTCCGACACTATTACAACTCGATCATCCTATACAAGGATTACATGAGGTAAAAACTCTAAGGCCTAGACTTTGGTATGCAGTTTTGACACATCAAAACATTAAAATAAAGGTGGGATTTCTACATCCATACCTAACAATTTCTCCCTTTTTGATGTTGTCAAAATATACCTTCTAAGATGCGGTTGCTCTGAGTTTACAAAGTTTGAAAATCTAACACTACTCAGAACTGTGCTTCTTATATACTCGACTTACTCTAGTTGATCTTCCCCCTGAATGGGAGAGATATTTCTCAATTAACATTAATCACTTTAGAGTGATAGAAATGTTGATCACACTGGAATATGTGAGTTCAACTAAATATAAAGGTAAGAGATAATGAGCAGTTGTCTTCAAACCAACAGTTTTAGACCTTTCATTATATGTGATTGTTACAGGTACATGAAAAGTTAAAAACTGCGATAAAGAGAAGATGCTAGACAGTTCAGAAGTTACTCAGTTACGCCTGGGATTTGTCCTTGTCTTGGTTTGAAGAGTTTGAGTCTTTTTGCTTTGAAGTAGCAGCAAAGGTCGAGGGTCCAGCTTGCATGGCAAAGCTCTTAGCTATGTCCATCATAAACTTCATCTCCTGTTCTCTTGCTTGCTGCATTCGCTCCATTTGCAATCTGATCTGCTCATTTTGCCTCTCCATCAACTGCAACTGCAGCTTCACTTGTTCATCTCTCATCTCTTCCCCCTTTTTGACAAAACCAAAAATTGACATGATCTGCTGATTCATCTCATGTCTCATAACATCAGGGGTTAGATGAGGTGCAGCCACAAAGATGGGGTTGGGAGACAGTGGTTTTTTAGATGCGACGAGTGCTCTAGAATCTCCGTCGATTTGGCTCTGAGATGTAGCAGTATACAACTCCAGTTGATGATGTGCTCTGCTAGTTGCTTCCTCTTCCTCTTTTTGCTTGGCTGCTGCTGCAGCATTATTTCTTGCTTTTTCGGCAGCGGTTTCTTCTTCTCTTCTTTTGACTTCATCAGCTGTTGTTGCTTCTTCTTTCCTTCTCAGTTCAGCTGCTGCTTCTTCTTTTTGATTCTTTTGTTCTGCCTCAAGTCTTCTTTGCTCAGCTTCGCGTTCTAACCTTTGGATCTCTTCCTCTTCTTCGTGAATTTTTTGAGCTTTCTTGGCAGAGTACGCTTCAACAGATTTTACTCGGAATAAACGCTGAAACTATTGTGGGAGAAGTAATTTCAATTATCATTTACGGACGAGCTCGATAGCTTTCTCGATAGTTTCTGCAAGAGTTATCGCACGAGAGAGTAGGATTGCTTGAGCTAGGGCTGCTTTATCTTCTTTTCGCATCCTCTCTTCCTTGTCTTTTCTCAATCTCTCAAGATCCCTTTCTTTCGCTTCTTCAAGCTCCATGAGATTCTCCTGAAACTCCACGAGCCTCAAGTAGCGGTTTGGTGAAAATGTCCGCTTACTGGTCCTCTGTTCTAATATATTCCACCGAGATATCCTCTTTCTCAACATGATCTCGAATGAAATGATGACGAATATCAATGTGCTTCGTCCTGGAGTGTAGAACTGGATTCTTTGATATACAAGCTGCGTTGTTATTGTCACAGTAAATAGAGACACATCTAGTTTCTATTCCATAATCCTTAAGCTGCTGCTTTATCCAAAGCACTTGAGCACAACAGCTGGCTGCTGCTACATGTTGGTCCCGAAATATCAGAGTCGTCGTGTTGATAACTTAACACGAAATGCAGCGGAATTGTTTTAAGTCTTTTGCACTTATCGTTGTTTAGCAAATGTTTCTTAGCTCAAGTTGTTATTTAAGTACGTTTTCAGATATACTCTAGCAACTCTGTTGCTAGGTTTCAAATCGATCTTAAACAGTAACTCAATAAAACAGTAAATAGACACAAGGTTTATAGTGGTTCGATCAAATAGATCTACGTCCACTCCTTAGCCGAATCGCTAAGAATTTCACTAGAAAAGTATACAGAATACAAGGAATCGCCTTTCCAGTTAAGTAGGCAGTGAGCTTTCGGCCTGGCTACTTGACAGCTATCCTCCGTGAATCTGAACTTCTCCGGTAAGGTTTGGCTGGGGGTCAAGGGCACACCTTCGAAACTCCTGCCTTGCCTGATATGGAAGATTTGTAAATACTTCCTGATATTCCTTGAGAATGGCTAGACGCCCGTTCTAGTCTTGACCTTTTCAGGTGTTCGACTGTTAGATTCTTTTCTAAGAGAAAGGAATCTCAATGATTGAAATATTCTTGAACGCAATCAAGAATATCTTCAATGAAGTGTCAGTATATCAACTGAGCAACACTTCTGGTTGTTGGGAGCTTTTAAATTTTCTTTCAAGCGGCTCTCAACTGACTACTTGTTCACTTTTTTCGCTTTGTTATGGAATTCTCACACTTGTATATTTGCGAATGTCGGTAGTGATTGAAGCAGTTATTGAAGTAGTAAAAAGCAGCTCTTCTCCACTTTCGAACCTGTCTTTTATAGGTGGAGATTCAAACTTTGAATCTTCATATCCGTTAGTCACAACGGCTCCAAGATCCGAGAGTGTTTGGTCTGTGACATTCACTTTTGTTTTTAACTTGTACCTTTCTTGCCACTTCGGGAAAGTCTTATCCTTTTGTGTGAGCTTTTTGTCAGAGTCGCAGTCCAGCTTCAGATTTGATTCATTTGTTTTGCTGGGGTCTGCTGAGAGTATATTCCTTTTACTCTCTTTGATCCTTTGACTTCTTTTGTTTCAGACTCTTTACTTCATCGCTGAAAGGTCCGAATGCTAACAGCTTAGCATTCTGTCTGACGTGCTTTCAGCCATTTGCTGGTGATCCTCTGTTGGCTTGCTTCTCTAGCAATTCGACAGTTGAATGCTGATATCATTTGCTTTGTTTCTGCTAGGGATTCTTCTCAGCATACTAGTCTATTACAACTCAATGTATAACTTATACAGGACTTTACAAGTTGTGTTAGACTCTTTAGATTTCAGCAAATGATCGACCAGCTAAATAAGGTTTGATCCAACAAAACCTTTTACAAATAAATCCTAAGGGAGATTTTAGGAATAATTTCCCAACACTACATATTCAGCCTCAGTGGTTGACATAGCCACCGAATGTTGCTTCTTGCTGAACCAGTTGATAAGTTTGTGACCTAAAAACTGACAGGTTCCACTTGTGCTCTTTTCTATCAATTCAACAGCCTCCAAAATCTGAATCAGGGAATCCATTCAGCATGATTCCATCAGTTTTGAGATATCAGATACCTAAAGACTCGGTCTTCTTAAGATATCTCACAATCCTCTTAGCCGCTTCCATGTGGGACTTCTTAGGATTCGTCTGGAATCTTGCACATACTCCTACATCATAAGATATATCGTGTCTACTGGCAGTTAGATACAGTAGTGATAAAAAAATCCCTCTATAAGCAGTCGGATCGATAGGTTCTCCTTCTTCATCAAGAGTGATATGAGAACTGGTGCTCATAGGAATCCTTAGAGACTTCGTCTTCTCTGGACAGAATTTGTTGATTGAGTCTTGTGTATACTTCTTCTGGCTTATGAAAATCCCTTTGTCAGACTGATCAACTTGCAAACCAAGAACTGTGAAGGAAGGCACTCTTCACATCCATTTGAAGAACTGTGAAGTTTTGATAAGCTGCATATAGGGCTGGCAATTTCTGACACGACACGATAACACGACACGAACACGCATGATAAAAGCGAGCACGAACACGACACAAACCTGTTAAGCTCAAACACGAACACGACACGAACCCGTTAAGCTCAAACACGATAATGACATGACACAAAAATGACCCGACACAATAAAAATTAATCTTAATAAAATTGCCAGCTTTTCACTTGGGAGTAAAAATCTTGAATACGACACGATAACACGACACGAACACGCACGATAATAATGAGCACGAACACGGCACGAACCTATTAAGCTCAAACACGAGCACAACACGAACCCGTTAAGCTCAAACACGATAATGACACGACACGATAAGACACGACACGATAACGACCCAACACGCACGAATTGCCAGCCCTAGCTGCATATGCCAAGAATAGACGAATAGCTTCCAGTCTGGGAACTGGTTCGAATGTCTCATCGAAGTCTATCCATTCGCATTGTGCGTACCCTTTAGCAACCAACCTTACTTTGTTTTAAATGATGGTACCAGTCTCGTCTCTTTTGTTCTTCAAGACCCATTTGGTGCCAATTACGGATTGATGTGTTGGTCTATCCACCAGGTACCACACATTGTTGTGAGTGAACTCTTCTAGTTCCTCTTGCATCACATTAATCCAATCTGTTGATTGAAGAGCTTTATCAATCTTCACAGGTTCAATCTGGGATATGAAGCAAGACATTAATGTAGTGCCTTGTCATGTTCGAACAGGATTTCCCACATAATCTAGAACAACTTCTATGGGATGATCTCTTAGCCAACTGGGCTTCTTCATAGGTACGGCTTCAGCGGGAGCAGCTGTAGTCTCAGAAACTGCTGGAGGTTCCTGATGATATGATTCACCTCTAAGTTCTGGAACTATTTCACCTCCTTGTTCTGGGACTACATTCTTATCAGCAACTGGATTCTGAACTGTAGTTGGCTCGTCAGTTGGAGTTGCCTCCTCAGCGGCCTCAAGGTTGACTTCCTTGGTATCAGGTTGCTCTGCTTCCAAAACCGTTGCATTGGCTTCAGGGGGCTTCTCTTCACTTTGATCTTCTATGTTAATGAACTTTAAGGCCTCAACAATGACATTAGCATCATTGGCCCTCTCGATTGCTTGGGGTTCAGCCGAGGCAACTGGAGTCTTGGAAACATCATTCATAGATCTAGTCAGAGGAACTGTTTGATTATGATCAAGATCAGTTCTAGGTTCCTCACTAACATCCCTGATCTCATGATTTTCCAGACTCAGTTCTTGAAGTGTCCTGCGCACTAGATTAGCTTCATAAAAACAACATGACATGTTATTTCCACAAACTGGGTTGTCTTATTGAATACCTTATATCCCTTATATGAAGGATGTCCATAACCAAGAAACACCCATTCATCAGCCTTAGGGCTGAAGGTATTCAATTTAGACTTTCCATTATTGTGAATATAACATGGAGAACTGAAAGCACGAAGATGAGCTATAGAAGGCTTATGATCATTGTAGATATCGTAGGGAGTCTTGTGCAACCGCGTATTGAATGCACTTCGATTCTGTGTGTAGCATGATGTCAACAAGGCTTCTTCCCAAAATCTTTTTCCAAGGTCGGTCTCGACGGTCGTGGTCCTCACTGCTTCTTTGAGTGTTCTATTCCTCCGCTCAGCAAGGCTATTTTGTTGAGGAGTTCTTGGAGTAGACTTCTCATGCCCGATTCTAATTTCAGCGCAGAAGTCCATGAGGGGTCCATTGCAAAACTTTATTCCATTATCGGACCTTATCCTCTTAACTATCACCCATTTGTCATTCTGAAGACGGGTAATCAGTTCTGCCAGCTGAAATTCGACTTCATCTTTGGACTTGAGCAGCACCACCCATGTATATCTTGAGTAGTCATCAACAACTACTAATGTATACCTTCTTCCTACAATTGTGGTCGGAGTAACTGGACCAAACAAATCCATGTGGAGCAGTTCCAAAATCCGGTCCATGCTTGCTGTAACTGGCCTGTTCTTGAACGAGGCTCTTGTCTATTTCCCGAGCTGGCAAGCTTTACATACTCCCTCCTTTTAGAACTTCTTCTGTGGCAATCCTTCAACTAGATTATGCTTAGCTAGATGTCTGATCGAGTTGAAGTTCAGGTGACTTAGTCTTTTGTGCCATAACCAGTTTACTCCATCTGAGGAACTGTGCGCCAGTAGGCAGGTTCCCTCTTCTCCACTGGACCAGTCTACTATGTAAAGACCTCCTTTTTTGATTGATCTGATCTTGGTCTCGTTGGTCAGCTTGTCTATGATGTGGCACTCTGATTCTTCGAAACTGACAATGTAGCCACTCTCGCTCAACTGGAAGATGCTTAGAAGATTGTGCTTCAGGTTGGTGACTAAGGACACATTCTGAATGGTGATTCCATTGTGCTCGACGCATCCTTTTCCAACTACTCTACCCTTGATTTTGTTCCCAAAAGTGACAGACGGTTCTCTGCACATCACAAGATTCTTGAGAAGATCCATCTCTCATGTCATGTGTGCTGAGCACCCGCTATCCAAGATCTACGATCTTGCTTTCTTATGAGAACTTTGTCCCTGCAAGACAAAAAAATTTATTTGGGTCCCCACATCCTTTCGGGTCCTGCAAAGTCAATTCTTTGGATCCATCCTTTTGGTATCCAGACCTGTTTCACTTTTACAGTTAGTGAAACTGAATCACTCTTTAGAGATTGATTAACCTTTCTTCTAAAATAATGTATGCTATTTGAATGTATGTTAGGAAAGGTTGTGGTGTGTGAACTCTTTCTGAAACTGTTGTTCTGGAAAGAGTCTCGAAAAACTATTCTCGGGTGTTTAGCCATCACAGTCTTTTGAGAGTAAAACTGTCTCGACTCAGGCCTCGAATAGGTGTTGTTCCTATTCGGATAACTGTTATAATAGAACTGAGTTCTATCATAACCTCTCGGATTTCTATCCGGTTGACGAACTGACTTCCTTGCAGCAGTTACATGTTGCTTAGTCGTTCTAGTTGGTAAAACTGGATTCCTTGCATATGGAACATTACGCTTGTCCAGTTTTGAAAGTCATTTTTCCTCTCGATAGTTTGTTTGTCCAGTTAACGAAGTGTGTTAGCTCTCTGTCGAGGTGTTAGTTTCGGGTCAGTTTTTAACCAACATTTGGTCTTGACATTTCCTTTCTCCAACACATGACTTGGACTAAGTTTGGCTTTGACAGAGCCTAAAAATGTTTTCTTAGTCCTAGAAGTGGATGCATGTTTGCTCAAAACCTTTTCATTTTGATGCTCCAAAAATCAAATTCCATATTTATCAGATGATTGCTTTTGAGCATTCAAAATTTCTTCTAATTTTCTTGAGCTATTTTTGAAAGTACATTCACATTTAACTGGCTCAATTTTCTTCAAGGAATCACATTCTTTTGAGATATTTTCAAAATCTTTAAGGAGCTTTGAATGCTCTTTCTTGAGTTTTTCAAAATCTTCACTGATTGACCTCGTCTTTGTGACTTCATCGGTCAAAACAGAAATCTCTGATTTTAGTGAGGCATTTTCACTAACTAATGTATCTTTAATCTCATGGAATTTTTCTACCTCTTTAATAATGTTTTCAAGAGAAACATCTTCTGAATTTGAGCGACAAAATTCAGAGTCCTCTTTAAAGCATGTAGATGCAAGAGATGAGGGTAGATGAGTTGTTACCACTATTTCGCAGTTTGAGGCGCTGCCTTCTTCATCGATAACATCTCCATCAATAGCTGCCATGAAGGCAAGAAGTTCTTCCTCATCATTCTCATCCTCAGACGTGTAATTGACATCATCATGGCCTGGTACGTCTGGTACTTCAGTTCTTGTGAGCATTGCTTGGGCCACAACTTTAGATGCTCTCCTTTCAAACACCTTCTTCAGTCTGTCTCTCTCCTCCTAAGAGACTAGAGGGCATTCGTACTTCAGATGATCTGGAGAATTGCATTCGTAGCATGTGCGTGACTCTCTCTTTGTGAACCTTTGCTCGCTGGACTGAGCCTCCTTCCCTTTTCCTTTGGCCTTCTCGAGAAGTATGGCCAATTTGGCGACTGACAGTTCAGTTTCCTTCTTCTGAACTGAGGTGGGGGTATCCTTCGCTGGTGAGGATTGGTAGGCAGTTTTCTCGAACTGAACTGGCCTCTTCGGTCGCCTTTGGAAGTCTCTCTTTACGAAGAATGCAACGTCACCATCAGCTGCTGAAATCGGGGTTCTCACAGCTTCATTCTTGTTCACCATCTGAATATCCCAATCATGGGCTTGGGGTTCGGCGAACAACTCTTTGGTTGACATCTTCGAGAGATCCATGTTCTTTAAACTGGTGGTTTTGATGAACCAGTCTTCCTTCGGCATTCTCGAAAGAATTTTGGCGTTAATGACAATCACCTTTTCTTTTCTTCCAAGATTTTTCATTTCGCTAACAATGGCGTTAAACCTTGCTTCCACCGATTTGATCGTTTCGCCAGGTAGCATCTGGAATGATTCATATTTGTCGATGCACATTTGCTTCTTATTGCGCCTCATAGCTTCAGTTTCCCTGGTAAGCTCGTTGATCCAGTCCCATAACTCTTTAGCACTGTTGTTCACTATGGCTTCGTCCATGAGAGATTATGGGAGAGATTACATAATCATTTCTTGAGCGATGGGATCCAGCTGATGGCGTTTTTTGTCTTCAAGTGTCCATTCTTCCAGTGGTTTTCTACCATTTGGACACCATCTGGGCCATCTTCTCCTGCTAGGTGGATATTAATCTTCTGGATCTTCAGAGGTCCATTCTTCAAAACTTCATCCATCTCTGGATGCTGAGCTCTCAGTTGGATAAGACACCTCTTCTTCCATACCCCGAACTTCTCCGGGCTGTACTTAGGAAGACTTGGATAACTCATCATTATCTTAAGATAACCTGCTCGCTAATCACACTTAACAAACAATTAAGAGTGCAAGGAAATACGGATCCGGTCTTAAGCGACTCAAAACAGGACAATCTAGAAAGACCGACTCACTCTGATACCACTTGTCGGTCCCAGATTAGAGTACGTATAATGTGCAGCGGAAGTATAATAACAGTTAGTTGCACTCTTAACGCGATAGTTCAGTTTCAAACTTACGACTCAATTTTTAAACAACAGTTTTAAAAATGACAGTTTGTGTTAACCAGCAGTTTAGGTAACCAATTTACAGTTATACGCTTCAACACTTCAGAAAAGTGTTAAAGGTTTCAAAGCACAGTTAGAAACTGAGTAATGCAAGAAATAAACGAAAACTGTAAATGAGACATGATATTTATAGTGGTTCGGAGCCTCACGTCCTACGTCCACTCTTTGGAAATTAATCCGATAATTCACTAAGTAATGAAGATACAATCCTCACGATCTATAGCCAAATGTTGTAGAAACCACCGTCCACAACAAACTGGATCACTCGCCCAGGTAGTATTTCTTCACGCCTTCTTCAATTCCTCGAAGCCGTGTGACACCTTGAAGTCTTCTCAGAACTGGCAGTCGTCGGAAATGGATTGAGGACAAACCTCCCTTCTCCTTCTCCGGTGGGTGGATGGTTGAGTTCTTCCCAGAACGTACGTTGGTTGCAGTTGCCCGTGAGAACCTTCATCTCCTTAAAGAATTAGACTGTTGTGTTCTTACTTGAAAAGTAAGAACACCAAGAAAGTAGATTAAGTCGAAAGACTATATTATTGTGTACACAAGATCACATGGTGAATCTCTGAAAATTCCTTAAGCAATAATGCCTCGTGTTCAATAAATGAGCCACAGAGTTAATGCTTTCTTGCTAGATAGCTTTAATGCTTTGAGCTTTTAAATTCAGCAAAGTGACGACAAGGTTTTAAAGTGCTCAATCGGATGTGTTTTTCTCTGATCCTCCTACTATTTATAGTTGGAGATTTGAAAATAGCTGGTAGAGATATTTCGAAGGATGTCCAATCAGTGTCCATTCTTCTCTGTAAAGTTTACCTGCTCCTCCTACTTTTTTGAATCATTGCCATGCTTTTTGCAGGGGCAGTTTGTACTTGTTGTGTCATACGCCGAAAAATGTTGTACTGCAGTTATAATTGAGTGTATCTTCGTCTCTTATCATTGACTCTTTAATGTTCTTTTATGACTGATCGATATCTATCTTTTTATGTGTTTCTTTTGTAGGATTCGAGTCTACGATTAACAACATGAGTTGTTATTTAATTCACAGGACCGTTCTTAGGATGTCAAAAACAAATTCAATTAAATAAACCATGCCACCCTATTCATGCTTCTACAATAATTAATTGCAAAGGGTGGATTCAATAGAATACCTGATCTTCAATCGTTTGATCTACAGATCTAGACCGGAGGATGAACGATGAAGTTAAATCTGAAGCGGAATGGAGCCCTTATTTGATTGTGTCCCTACAGATTTGATCTTCTGATCTGTTCCCTTGCTCCTTGGAAATCTGGTGAGGATCATCTACCAAGTTGAATCAGGAAGCCGGAGGATTTGATCAGAAAAATCCCCTCCTGATCGCCGCCGATCTCTCTCTCACTCTAACTCAATATTCTGATTTGAATATCAAATTGTATACTATGGTGTCTACCTCTGATCTTAGAGAGAAAACCTTTATATATTGTTAGGGTTTTGAGAAACCCTAACCCTAATGGGCTTGAGCAGTTTGTGGGCCAGACCAGGGATCAAATGCAAATAATAAAGTGGGCCCTCTTTATTAATTAATTCTTCCTTGTTCAACCCAGAACATAATTAATTAATAAAACATTGTTTTAACCTTCACCACGGTAACAATGTTGACTCGCCCCTTTATTACCACATTATTAGGAACGGGTTGCATTAAACTAACATGATCCACATATTTAAGATTTTATACATTCATTAATTAATTTGGCTTATGACAATCAACAACATTTAATTAATATCTTATTTCCTGATTAATACCACTCACTCTTTTTCTCTTATGCTTGAATAAATCATTCAGCCTGCAGGATTTAGCATAAAGAACCTTGTGAGCTCATCAGGGAATGTCACCATCCTGAAACGGATATGCTTACCTATACATCCAGCCTAAGCAGACCCCACACAAATTGCCAACACCCAAAATGCAGATATTAGAGTACATGTAAGACTCGCCACCATAGCAAATCAAAGTGTGGTCAATCCGTGTGTGCCCCTTATCCTTCAGTAAGGTTTAAGATCATAGGAAGTATGTTAGAGATCTGGCTCATTCATATGTCAATGAGAATGACACATCCCACTGTTGTTCCATCAATACATAAATATGTACCGACACATCAAGTAGCTAGGATAAGCCCACTTATGAACTGATGTGCCACAGCTTAAACCAACAGCCTATCCAGGGACTGTTTCAGCTGTGATACTGTTTATATCTCACTAGGTCAAACGAGCCATATGATCCTCTGTGATCTCCTACACACCATATGGTCATCCCTATCTACCAGATGAAATGATATTATAGTTCGTCGTATGTTCACATTTATCAGATAGCAAGAATTGTTGATGCAACACATAAATGAAGGCCAGTATATAGGACACTTAATCATTTATGCTTTCAGTATACATTCCCAACAATCTCCCACTTATACTCAAAGCATAATACCATTACTTTTACAGAGTATTAAGTGTGTCTATTCAATCTTAGCTATTACAAAATGGGACATAAGATGTCCAGCCTCAGATCTTCTGTCCAAGAGCACGAACGTGTTCTTCATAGATCTTCTGAGGCAAGCCTTTTGTAAATAGATCAACTAGATTCTCTTTCGTATCTATCTTTAGGACTAGCACATCGCCTCTTGCCATGATTTCTCGTATGATGTGGTATTTTCTCTCAATGTGTTTTAACGCCTTGTGAGTTCTGGGTTTCTTTGAGTTTGCCACTGCACCAGCGTTATCACAATATACTGTGATTATCTTAGGCAAGCTCGGAACAATATCCAACTCTAGGAGGAAATTTCGGAACCATACAACTTCCTTTGCTGCCTTTGCTTCGCACTCCTCCAAGATGCACTTCTGCTTCGCTCTCCTCCAAGATACAGCTCCTCCTCCCAAGGTAAACACATATCCAGAGGTCGATCTCTTCTCATTTTGATCCGACTGGAAATCCGAATCCGTGTACCCAACAGGACACAATTTCTCACACTGATATACAAGACATAAGTCTCATGTTTTCCTCAGGTATTTGAGAATGTGTTTCACCGCATTCCAGTGCGCCTGCCCGGGATTGGACTGATATCTTGCTGCCATGCCAACGGCATAGTAAATATCTGGCCCCGTGCAAAACATAACATACATGAGACTTCCCACCGCCGAGGCATATGGTACTAAAGACATCTCATTTTTCTCTTTCTCTGTTACAGGACACTGTGACTTTGAAAGACGTATTCCATGACGGTAAGGTAAAAGGCCTTTCTTAGAATTTTCCATGCTAAAACGAGCCAACACAGTATCAATGTAAGAACCCTGGGATAAGCTCAACATCCTTTTCCTACGATTGCGTAGGACTTTGATCCTAAGGATGTAACCAGCATTACCCAGATCTTTCATCTGAAACTGCTCGGATAACCAACCTTTTATGCCTGATAACACCTCTACATTGTCTCCAAATAGGAGAATGTCATCTACATAAAGTGATGGGTTTTGTATACTGCAAGCATTTATTATAATGAGTATACAACGATTTATTTCTCCTATCTGTTAACAATCTTACATGTATGAACAATGGTATCATCTTGTCTCACCGATAGGGACGATCGTACGGCGTGTTGTAGATCGCAGAAGACAGTATGATCACTTGACCTAGTGAGACATAAACATGATCACAGCCGAGACAGCGTATGAGGATACGTCTGTCCGGATGGCTGCGATATTGTCGGAATAAGTAGTCTGTCTTGGTTACTTGACATGCTGGTACGCAGGGGTGGCGTATTGATGGACCGCAGTGAGATGTATTCGTCTGTCTGACATCAGCGAATACTAGATCTCGTTATATTGATTGAGTCCAAACCCTAACGAAGGTTCAGGGGTTTGCACGGGTTGACTGTTGCTTTGACTTGCCATGGTGGAGAGCCTAAGTAACGTGCTCGTATATCCGCATCTTGGGTAACAGCAGTTTGTGTAGTACCGCCTGAGACTGAACTTAGGTAACCATATCCGAGTAATAGGATGGGGACATTCCCTGAGGAGCTCAATAACATTCATCGTGCCAAAGTCCTGCAGGCTGATTAAGTTCAGGCACGAGTGATAAGGATTGAGTGGTACTACTCAGGAATAATAAGATATTAATTAATTGTAGTTAGAGCTTGTCAGAGGCTCCAATTAATTAATGGATGTCCGGTAACCTTAAATATGGGGATTCTCAATTAATGCAGCCCGTTCTCATAACGTGGTAATAAAAGGGTAGGTCGGTGTTAATTCTGTGGTGAAAAAGAATTAATATTAATTAATTAATTGTGTCCTGGGTTGTGGACATGGGAATTAGTTAATTTATAGGCCCACTTTATTATTTGCATTAGGTCCCAGGTCTGGCCCAAGGAAAGTGTGCTGAATTGAGCCCAGGAGCCCACTAGGGTTTACAACCCTAGGTCTATAAACTGACAACTCTCTCTCATAAGTTGTAACACCATTGAAAAACCCTAAACCTAGAGAGAGATAGTGGGCGCCGATCTTGAAAGGAAAGGGAGGAGAATTTTTCGAATTCTGGTCCTGCTTAAAGCACAAATCTGTGGAATCCTCACCAATAGCAGATCTGAACGCACCGGGATACAGATCTGAAGATATAATATGAAGAACAACATATTTCTTTTCTTTCTTTTGATTTCGATTTTATTCTGGAAATTAGATTTCTAATTTCTACTTCCGCAGATAAAATCGGATTGTGTGGTTGAATTAAAGTGGGAAATTCAAATGCAAAAGATCGGATCAGACTTGACGGAATTACTGTAATCCCTCAATCCACAAATCTGAGTATTAAATTCATAGGAGCATGCTAGGGTTTATTATGTATTTAATTGTGCACAATATTCATAAATCGATCCGATTCAAATTAGTTTTGGTGATTCGGTTCACGGGAAAACCCTACAATTGGTATCAGAGCGGGTTTCTGATTTATAGCTCTGTTGTACATAATTGAATTCGATATGCATGTATGAATTTATTATTTTATGGATGTTGGTTTTTGTTCCTCGTGGCAACCCGTGTAATTCAGCCCGCGGAGGTTTATCCGTGTAGGCCTGAATTAATTTTGTAAAATCACGAGAAAATCCGTGATTAGTGTAGATTTTGAAAAATTGTAATAGAATAGATTCTATAATTTTTAATTTTCAAAATTATGTAATTGGACGGGTCGAGGATGAAGAACGAAGATGGAGCCGACGCAGGGCCGGCAGAGGACGAAGGTAGGCGGCGCGGCTGATAAGCTCATTATTTTACTCGCTTATCTATATTATTTTTTACTATTTTATGTAGTTTTATTGAGTTTATATATATGTTATGTGCATGAGTCTATATTAGGTGGTATTATGCGCGTTTTGGTGTTTTTGTAGGGTTTTAGGCCTAAATTCACGAGAAATCCGTTCCGGAAGCAGTGACGTGTAAGAGTAGCAGTGATGATTTCGTCCACAAGAGGAATTCGAGCTATTGGCACATGTAAATGGATGATTCTTTGAGTTAGCTATCCAACGCAACTGGAATCGGGTCAATCGGAGTTCGGAGGAGAAAGTTATGGCCAAAACCGTGAGACCGCGCAGGAGGGCGAAAAGCTGCGTCGACAGACGCCAATCAGAAGCGATCGACGAAGATCAAGAAGCTGCGTTGATCGACGTGAATCAGAAGCGATCGATGCGGAGGTGTCTGCTGGAGCGGAAATTCGAGGAAAAACGGATTTATTCATATCTTTAGCCCTAGATTTGATAGGATACACATCCACCACTATAAATAGCCTACTAAACTTGATTTTTGAGTATTCCTTATCATATTTTCGCTTTACAATTTGGTTTTGAGAGTTTGGAGACTTGGGAAACACGAAACCCTTTATTTTTTTGTAAGTTCTTTACTTTTATGCAATTGAATATGTTTTATTTTGGATTTCTATCTACGATGAGTGGCTAGAAACCCTAGCGGGTTCTAGGGGTTGATATTATTATGGATGCATGTTAGGATTAATTAATTAGGTTCATGATTCCTGTGTTTATTTTCAATTCTAGATTAATTCAAGGACCGAGAGGTGACGATTAATTTAGATGTCTAGCTATTGATAGAAGGACCGAGAGGTGAATATTAATAGTGGGAATAGGAATACATGATACGATCTACACTATCCAAACAGATGTACTAGATGTAGGAATTGAACTGATTTGCTTATCGGATTGACTAATTTGGTGTACTTTGAGACCGAGCGGAGATGAGTCACTAATTAGTAATCTAGGTTATATTTGCCAAACAAGGAAATATAGCATTGTTGCAGTATTCCACCTGTTAAATTAATTGATTCCTACATGTCATCCATAATAAGAGTTCTTCCCTAGAATCTGTGTTCTTTAATTTGCTTTCCAAAACTCCTTTAATTTTCAAGTATTGTTATCTTTATTTTCCAAACCAAAACCCTGATTTTGAATTCCTCAAACAATGAATTTTAGAACCAAAATTAGTACATAGGATAATTTCCCCATACAATTCCCCTGGATCGATAACCTTAGGGTTTACAAATTTATTTGCCGCTGTTATTATAATTAATCTGTTAGAAATAGCAGTGATCAGCGGCAGGCGCGCGCGGCCTGCGCGCAGGGATCAGGGCCGCGGGCGCGGTGCGCGCACGCGTGCGAGCGCGCTGGGCGCGTTCGCGCGGTGGTGGTCGGCGTTGGCTGATGTTGTCCCGTTACGATGGGTCGTGTTTTGGTGGTTTGTGCAATCCTGTGTAAACCCTAGGGTTTGCATTAGGGTTAGGGCAAATCATCAGATCACAAAGGCCTAAATCCCAAAAGATTTTGTGAATCAAGATTTGGAAGCCCTAGAAGATTTAAGAAGATTTGAATCTATTTGGATAGATACAAATTATAATAGATAGGATTTGTTTTTTCCTATTTTGTGGGGCCACGAGGAATTTTTGTTTGCCTTAATTGTCCTCGTATGATATGTGATTTATTATGTGCGCTATTTAAGCATGTGTAGATAATAGGAAAATCATGATTTATCGCTTTTATTATTTACAGTTTTCCAAGCATGCTTATGTGATTAATTTCTTTTGTTGGATTATATTTTGGGAATTTTTGGGCTTCTTTAATTACATGCAAAAATTTGGAAAATATAATAACAAAGAAATTATTTGTGCGCATATAAGAAACCTTTTAAAAGAAAAATACTAAGCAGATTTTTTAATTAAAATCAATAAACCTCCACAAAGCGGTCCTAGGCTGTAAGTGTATCTCTCGTTCTAGTAAACGTCTACGAGTGTAGCTTGCTAGTTCCTAGAGGTGCATGGGTACGGTTGTTGGGATTTCTAGACAAACAATTTAAATCATGTGAATAGTGGGAGGGCTTTGCGTAAACGTCTACGAGTGTAGCTTGCGTAGATCTCTTTCACAAGTATTCTAGGATTGATTTAAATTATAGATAACAAAAGCTTTAAGGGCTGTGCGGTATGGTTACGTGCCATGCTAAACTGTCTCTTTTGGCCAGAGTTAAATTTGTGGTTAATTGCTTAGAAGCATCTTAGAATATAATGCAAGAATTGCATCCCTGTTCTTGAGAGATGGCTTGGTCTAAGGTTTTCACTAATTATTAATTTCTAGTGTCAAAAACTTGAAATTAAATGGATTGGGGCTTAAAACCCGCAGTTCTGGTTGAGGGTGACATCGTAAACGTCTACGAGTATAGCTTGCGGTGAGAACTCTTTGGCAATTAGTAGAAAACATTTGTATTTGATTTATTATAAGGTTTTCAATGCATTTGTTTTCGAAGTTCTACGTGTATGTTCTTATTTAAGATTTTTATTGTTTCGGATATGTCTATGTCTAGTGTCATCAATATTCTCGCACAAAATTCTCTAACTGGTCCAAACTTCCTGGAATGGAAACGCAACCTTGAATACATCCTGATTGCGGAAGAACACATGTTCGTTCTACAAGTACTTTGTCCTATAAGTGCCCATTACTGAATCCTCGCAAGAGGAAGTAGACTATTACAACGAGTGAGAGAGCACGTAGTTTCCATGACTCACCTCATGGATGAGCTAACTGTGCACATTGGAGGTATCGACGCTGAGGCTAAGGTCGATATCATACTGAACTCTCTACCCATATCCTTTGAGAGTTTCAGACTGATTGTTGTCATGAACAAGAAGGAGTATACTCTTAACGAGTTGCTCAATGACTTGATGGCAGCGGAATCGGTTATGAATCCTTAGAAGGTTGCCTTAGCTACTTCTGGTATTCACTCTATTGTATCGAAAGGTATGAAGCCGAAAAGAGTGATTAAGAATAAGACTGGAAGGGTAACTACGAAGGACATGGGAGCTGTTAATAAGCCTATGGGGAAACTTCGAGGGACAATTGTTTTCAGGTGTGGTAAGAAAGGACATAAGAGGAAAGATTATCAGGCCCACAAGGCCAGACAGGGTATGCCATTTGCATGTATAACTGAAACATGATTAGAGTGCGGCGTTGCTCTTCCAAGAGCTGTAAGCGCTGACTTGTTGATCATGTTGTTGTACTTTGCAGGGGGCCGTGCCGACAAGGCTGGTGAGTGATGACAAGAAGATACCAAACTGGATGAAGGCAACATTTTCTGACGGAGCTTCATGGTGTTTTCTTTTCTTTATGTTTTGATGAATTAAGTACATTTGAGAGTTTATTTGTGGGCCGTGGTCTATTGGCAGGACAAATTTTATCAACTTTTATGGATATTTGTTATTTATGATTTTATCATTGGTAATGACAATGTTATCCGTTATGGGATGTTGATTTACAATCTCTATGTTACTTCGATCAAATATGTCCTCAAGTATTGCATGTAATTCATCCGTAATTGATAATCCTAGAAAGAGAAAACTTACTTCTTCTGATGAGGATCTTACATATCTCTGGCACTTGAGATTGGGTCACATCAGCTTGAAGCGGATACAAAGACTTGCAGATGACGGTACATTGGACTTAGTCCGGGCTGTACCTTATCAAGTCTGCGAATCCTGCATCGAGGGCAAGATGTCAACTAGGCCTTTCAAGGCTAGTCAGTCTCGAGCAGAGGAAGTGTTGGAATTGATCCATTCTGACTTCTGTGGACCGATGTCCACGTAGGCTCGTGGAGGGTACGAGTACTTCGTCACTTTCATTGACAAATACTCATGGTACGGATACGTTTACTTGCTTCGCTACAAGTCTGAATGCTTTGAGAAATTCAAAGAGTTCAAGGCTGAGGTAGAATAGAAGGCCGGGAAAACTATGAAGTCACTGCGATCTGACCGCGGTGGCGAATACCTCAGTAACGAGTTCTTGCAGTATTTGTCAGAAAATAGGATTACATCCCAGTGGACTGCACCGGGTACTCCCATTCTAGAGATGGTAAGATCAATGATGAGTTATGCAAACTTACCAATTTCATTTTGGGGCTACGCATTGGAGACAGCAGCTTACGTGCTTAATGTGGTGCCTTCTAAATCAGTTCCTAAGATGCCTTCTGAGCTCTTCCTTGGTCGCAAACCTAGTTTGACACTGCTGACAATCTTGCTGATCCATTTACAACGAGCTTGCCGCAAAAAGTTTACGAAAGACATATTCGTGAGCTGGGTCTGAGGTGGATGCCGACCACTGATAGTGGTTAAAGAGATAGCAGACTAGATAGACGGACTGTATACTCTGTAATAGCTTAGTTATGCTTTGAGTATAAGTGGGAGATTGATGGGTTTTGTATATAATGAGAATACAACGGTTTATTTCTCCTATCTATTAACAATCTTACATGTATGAACAATGGTATCAACTTGTCTCACCGATAGGGACGATCATACGATGTGTTGTAGATCGCAGAAGATAGTATGATCACTTGACCTAGTGAGACATAAACCTGATCACAGCCAAGACAGCGTATGAGGATACGTCTGTCCGGATAACTGCGGCATTGTCAGAATAAGTAGTCTGTCTTGGTTACTTGACATGCTGGTACGCAGGGGTGGCGTATAGATGGACCGCAATGAGATGTATTCGTATGTCTGACATCAGAGAATACAAGATCTCGTTATATTGATTGAGTCCAAACCCTAACGAAGGTTCAGGGGTTTGCATGGGTTGACTGTTGCTTTGACTTGCCATGGTGGAGAGCCTAAGTAACATGCTCATATATTCGCATCTTGGGTAACAACATTTCGTGTAGTACCGCCTGAGACTGGGTTTAGGTAACCATATCCGAGTAATAAGATGAGGACATTCCCTGAGGAGCTCAATAACATTCATCGTGCCAAAGTCCTGCAGGCTGATTAAGTTCAGGCACGAGTGATAAGGATTGAGTGGTACTACTCAGGAATAATAAGATATTAATTAATTGTAGTTAGAGCTTGTCAGAGGCTCCAATTAATTAATGGATGTCCGGTAACCTTAAATATGGGGATTCTCAATTAATGCAGCCCGTTCTCATAACGTGGTAATAAATGGGTAGGTTAGTATTAATTCTGTGGTGAAAAAGAATTAATATTAATTAATTAATTGTGTCCTGGATTGTGGACATGGGAATTAATTAATTTATAGACCCACTTTATTATTTACATTAGGTCCCAGGTCTGGCCCAAGGAAAGTGTGCTGAATTGAGCCCAGGAGCCCACTAGGGTTTACAACCCTAGGTCTATAAATAGACAGCTCTCTCTCATAAGTTGTAACACAGTTGAAAACCCCTAAACCTAGAGAGAGAGATAGTGGGCGCCGATCTTGAAAGGAAAGGGAGGAGAATTTTTCGAATTCTGGTCCTGCTCAAAGCACAGATCTGTGGAATCCTCACCAGTAGCAGATCTAAACGCACCGGGATACAAATCTGAAGATCTAATCTGGAGAACAACAAATTTCTTTTCTTTCTTTCGATTTCGATTTTATTCTGGAAATTAGATTTCTAATTTCTACTTCCGCAGATAAAATTGGATTGCGTGGTTGAATTAAAGTGGGAAATTCAAACGCAAAAGATTGGATCAGACTCGACGGAATTACGGTAATCCCTCAATTCACAAATCTGAGTATTAAATTCATAGGAGCATGCTAGGGTTTATTATGTACTTAATTGTGCACAATATCCATAAATCGATCCGGTTCAAATTGGTTTTGGTGATTCGGTTCACGGGAAAACCCTACATAAAGTGCAAGAAAAACCACACTCCCACTGACACATAAACGATACTCACAACTTTCGTTTTCGCATTGTGCAAATCCATAGGATTTGATCACATCATCGAAACGTTTGTTCCATGACCTTGAAGCTTGCTTAAGTCCATATATGGACTTTTTGAGCTTCCAGACAAACTGCTCTTGATCCTTTTGCACATATCCTTCTGGTTTGTTCCATGTAGATGTCACGACCTTCTTCAAGGTACCTGTTCAAAAATGCGGTTTTGACATCCATTTCCCAGATTTCAAAATCCATATATGCTGCTATGGACAGAAGTATCCGAATGGATTTCAACATAGAAACTGGTGAGAAGGTTTCATCATAGTCAATACCTTCATTTTGACTATAACCTTTCGCCACCAGTCTGGCCTTAAATGCCATTATGTTGCCACTCGAATCCTTCTTTCTCTTGTATACCCACTTACTACCTATGGCTTGAAAGCCTTCTGGCAGCAAGGATTTTTGGTACACATATATACCTGTAATCGATTCTATTTCAAAATCCATGGCTTTTCGCCATTGAACAACATCTTTGTCACTCATAGCTTCGTCATATGTCCATGGGTCGATATCATTCAGTCCGTTTTCAGGGATTAAGTTAGAAGACTCTCCTACGAACATATACCGATCAGGTTGCCGAGACAACCTCCCACTACGACGAGGCCCCTTTAATGTGTCTATGTATGGTGCAATCACTTGTGATTCACCATCTTGCACAGGCAGCCGTGCACCTAGTTCCATACCCAATTCAGGTATGTTCAAGTTGCCACGAGGTTCTCCTGATGGATTTGAATTGTTCTCTTCAATTTCTTGAAGTACAATCTCGCTCTTGGTCTTGTGGTTTCTTATGAACTCATATTCCAGAAATCTTGCGTTGGTACTCACAACGACTTTCTGATCTTCTGGATCATAAAAGAAACCACCCTTTGTTTGCCTGGGATAGCCCACAAACAACATCAACTTAGACCTTCTCTCTAACTTGTCAGCTTCCTTATTTATCACGTATGCTGGACAACCCCAAACCTTGATTCTGGACAAATTGGGTTTTTGCCCATGCCAGAGCTCAGTCGGGGTTTTAGGAACTGATTTGGAGGGA
>JAPKLW010001092.1:129510-151129 GCA_026898455.1 Plectranthus barbatus
AAGGAATTGATTAAGACGGGCATTGAAGCCGCAATCGAAGGACAGTTCGGAAGAAACTTTAAACCTTCCAAAAGTGGTAAAAGCGAGTTTGATGAAGGTGCGCCCTTGACTCAGCCGGAGCCACACCTGAGAAGTTTGGGGTATTGGAAGATAGCCGTGAAGTAGCCAGACCAATCGTCGGCTGCCTGCTTTACTGGAAAGGCAACTCTTCGTACACCGTATACTTACTTAGTGAAAATCTTAGCGATTCGACTAAGGAGTGGACGTAGATCATTTGATCGAACCACAATAAACTTTGTGTCTTTGAGTTGTTTACTGTTTCATTAATTGCTGTGCAACTGTGATTTGAAACCTAGCAACGGAGTTGCTAGTGTATAACTGCAAAAAAGAACTTAAGTATACTCGAACAAAACCCCATTTAAAAATAACCTAGAGTGCAAGTGAACGTTATATTATTCCGCTGCATTTCGTGTTTGTACTTTATCACTACCACGGCGACTCTGATTTTAAGGACCAACACACTTCTTTCAAAAACAACAGAAAATCCATCATCAAACAATTTGGAAATTGAAATCAAGTTTCGCCGAAAAGCCGACACAAACAAAACATCTCTTAAAATTAAAACATTGTTCCCAAAACGTAAAGTAATGTCTCCAATTGCTGCAGCAGAAACTTTAGCAGCATTTCCCATGGAGATGGTAACCTCGCCATCTTCAAACTCTCTAGTCAGCTTGAACCCCTGCATAGAGTAGCAAACATGATCAGTAGCTCCAGTATCCACTATCCACGAATGGACAGAAACCGATGCTAAACATGTTTCAATGACTAGTGCAGAAGATGACGTACCGTGTCCCTTGGTGACCAACACCGAACATCTTACTTTACAGTGACCTTTCCTCTTGCATGTAGTACATATTTTTCTCTTGTAAACTTTGCCTCCAAATCTTTCTATAGGAATATCACTAGTCGCTTCCTTCATGCTCACATCCTCTACACTTGGAAGTGGAAAGTGATAGTCAAGCACAACAGCAGACAATGACTCATTGATCTCTTGAGCAGCTTCCAAGAAACTGATCAATTGACCCAAAGTGAACACCTTATCCTGGACAATGGAAGTGAAATCATAGAAAGATTCTGGAAGGGAGTCATATATGATATTAGTGAATAACTGATCATTCATATTTCCACCATGTAAGATATAAAATCTTCTGAGGTAGTCCATGTGTAACACATGCTCCCTAACTTTACCACCTAGTCCCATTTTACAGATTACAATTCTCATTATAAACTCGGCACTGGCAGTCTGTCCAAACCTTCCAAAAGTCTTAATCAGATCTCTCCAAATCTCAATTGCGTCAGTACAATACTGATACTTGAGCTGAAGTTCCTCAATCATAGATGACCTGAGCATTGATAATAATTTATCGTTGTTCGTCATCCATTTTTCAGAGGACCTTCTCGAGGAATCTAAGGACTCAATGAAAAGTACAGCCGGACGAGGCACAAGTAACACAAACACAGTCTGTGTAGCAAACATGCATCGCTCCATGAGCGATTTCCACTCCAGGAAATTAGAACCCTTCAAGGGATTTTGTGCCAAAATATGAATAATGATAGACATATCTGAAAATGAATAAAGAAATAAATTAAGAACATACAACAAAATAATTGAAACAAATATGCATAGTAACCTTTAGATAAAAACAATACAATTTATTTCCTCCAATTGCCCAAGCTAATTCACCGCAAGCTACTTGAGTAGACGTTTACGGCAAACGCTCAACCAGACCAAAATGATCCTTTAATTTCTTAACATGCTAGGTATCTTAAGCAAAAAAAATTAATATTGGAGATCCCAAGACCACGTTCACCTATCCGGAGCAGGGACGTCATTCATGAGTTATACTCCAGGCAACATCTAAGCCAAAATAACCACAAGCCTAACTCCGGACGTTTAGGGCGATTTAGCATACGTACTGGACCCATGCCGCATGCCCCTCACATCCTTTGTTATCTCATTTAGTTTAATCTTAGAGATTAGTGAAAGTTGTCTCAATGCATGCTACTTGAGTAGACGTTTGCTCAAAGGCTCCCACTTCTAATCTCAAACTAAATGTTTTATTTAGAAACCTCATCACACCAGAACTGGTGAGGGACCTTTAACGCAAGCTACTTGAGTAGTCGTTTACGCTTTAAGATGCCTCACTTCTAGTGAGAGGTCGTATTTGTGGAGGCCTAACGATTTTAGTTAGAAAAGAACCAAAATCCAGCTTAGTATTTTAATTCTAAATGTTTCATGCGCACACATTATTTTATGTTGCCATAAATTATATCATAAATAAAATTCCATCATAAATTAATATGAATCCTAGAATTTATAGACATAATTTAAAACATAAAATAAATCACATAAGGCATGCTCAAAAATTTAAATAATTGCATCATGCTTATAAAAGTAAATAATTAAAGCAAATAGGCATTCTTTCCTATTATTTATTAGTGCACACATAATAAATCATATCATACGAGAAAATAATTAAATAAACAAATAAAGATTTCTCGTGGCCCCTCAGATGCGATTACAAATTAAATACTATCTATTACAAGGCTTTAATTTGAGTACAGATCTTCAAGCTGGGCTCCCACTCTTTAATCTGAGTCTGCAATAATTGGGCTGAAATTAGGGTTTCATAGATTCGGGCTGCCATTGGGTCAACGGGCCCGTATCAAACCCTAGCTGCAAAACCCTAGTTTCAAACTAGGGTTTTGGCCGCTGCACTCCAACCTACTGTCGCCGTCGACATCCAGCCGCAGCCTGCGGCTGGATCACATTGCCAGGAGGTCGCCACCATGCCAGCTCCACGTCGCCATCGCCGCCGGCCGACCATGCAGCGGGAGAAGCAGCCGAGCAGCCGCAGCACACACAGGGCGCGGCCCAGCCGCTCGCAGCGCAACCCTAGGGCTGCAGCCGCACGCCGCCGCCACCCACATCGCTGCTGTTGCCATCTAGGGCTCACCTCCGTCCACTGCCTGGGCCCGACGGCCGGCCGCCGCCTGCGACCTGGCTTGACACGCGCGCACGCGTGATGGAACTCGGCCTAGCCGGGGTTTGCAGCGCACCGCCACGTTCCGCCGTGCGCCGCTGCCATCGATCTCCATCTTGTTGTGTTCTTCATTCTTTAATTCTCGTTCTTCTTCCGGATCCAATTTTACAGATTTGAAAGAAAGAAAAAACACAATACAAAAAAATAGATCTAAATCTATTACAATGATTTTCCCTATCAAATCTAACCACGAATTTTCTCGTGGTGAAAAACAGATCCAAAACGAGAAGGCCACGAGAACAAAAACATTCACAACAATTTAAATCCATCCATGAACATACATATCTATTTAATTAAATTTATCAAGGACAGAGCCTAAGAACTGGAACATGGCTCTAATACCAATTGTAAGATTCGAGTCTACGACTAACAACATGAGTTGTTATTTAATTCGCAGGACCGTTCTTAGGATGTCAAAAACAAATTCAATTAAATAAACCATGCCACCCTATTCATGCTTCTACAATAATTAATTGCATAGGGTGGATTCAAGAGAATACCTGATCTTCAATCGTCTGATCTACAAATCTAGATCGGAGGATGAACGATGAACTTAAATCTGAAGCGGAATGGAACCCTTCTTTGATTGTGTTCCTACAGATTTGATCTTCTGATCTGTTCTCTTGCTCCTTGGAAATCTGCTGAGGATTATCTACCAAGTTGAATCAGGAAGCCGGAGGATTTGATCAGAAAAATCCCCTCCTGATCGCCGCCGATCTCTCTCTCACTCTAACTCAATATTCTGATTTTTGAATATCAAATTGTATACTGTGGTGTCCACCTCTGAGAAACCATAACCCTAATGGGCTTGAGCAGTTTGTGGGCCAGATCAGGGATCAAATGCAAATAATAAAGTGGGCCCTCTTTATTAATTAATTCTTCTTTGTTCAACCCAGAACATAATTAATTAATAAAACATTGTTTTAACCTTCACCACGGTAACAATGTTGACTCGCCCCTTTATTATCACGTTATTAGGAACGGGTTGCATTAAACTAACATGATCCACATATTTAAGATTTTAGACATTCATTAATTAATTTGGCTTATGACAATCAACCACAATTAATTAATATCTTATTTCCTGATTAATACCACTCACTTTTTTTCTCTTATGCTTGAATAAATCATTCAGCCTGCAGGACTTAGCATAAAGAACCTTGTGAGCTCATCAGGGAATGTCACCATCCTGAAACGGATATGCTTACCTATACATCCAGCCTAAGCAGATCCCACACAAATTGCCAACACCCAAAATGCAGATATTAGAGTACATGTAAGACTCGCCACTATAGCAAATCAAAGTGTGGTCAATCTGTGTGTGCCCCTTATCCTTCAGTAAGGTTTAAGATCATAGGAAGTATGTTAGGGATCTGGCTCATTCATATGTCAATGAGAATGGCACATCCCACTGTTGATCCCATCAATACATAAATGTGTACCGACACATCAAGTAGATAGGATAAGCCCACTTATGAACCGATGTGCCGCAGCTTAAACCAACAGCCTATCCAGGGACTGTTTCAGCTGTGATATTGTTTATATCTCGCTAGGTCAAACGAACCATATGATGGCTCGATCCTCTGTGATCTCCTACACACCATATGGTCATCTCTATCTACGAGATACAAGGATATTATAGTTCGTCGTATGTTCGCATTTATCCGATAGCGAGAATTGTTGATGCAACACATAAATGAAGGCCAGTATACAGAACACTTAATCATTTATGCTTTCAGTATACATTCCTGACATCTTTGACTTGAAACTGTCCTGGTCTGAAACTGTGAGCGCCTCTCGACAGTTTCTTTATGAAAACTGCGTCCACATTTTTCTTTGCTATACGATCCTTGACAGTTGAAAAACTGTCTGCATAATTTTTTTGCTTCTTTTACTCTGCTCAGTTTTCCTCGTCCATTATCCTTGACAATTTTCTCGTCTGGACGACTTCCACTTCAAAAACTGTTCCACAGTTTTTGACAGTTCTCTTCTCCTAGAATATTACAACTCGATCATCCTATACAAGGATTACATGAGGAAATAACTCTAAGGCCTAGACTTTGGTATGCAGTTTTGACACATCAAACATTAAAATAAAGGTGGAATTTCTACATCCATACCTAACAATTTCCATACCTAACAAAAAGTTATGAAATTGGGTAAATAGGGAAAAATATCATAAACTATTGATGTTTTTGGAAAATACCTCAATCTATTTCCGTTAGTTAAAAATACCCTAATCTTTATATCCGTCTATGAATTATACCAAAATAAGTTAACACTGTTTGTTAAGTTTTGATGATTCAGCCGTTAAATGCCACTTGGCATCCCATGTGGCATCTACGTGGCAAATCAAAACATAATAATACTCTAATCTATTGATTTTTTGGAAAATACCCCAAAGTATTACTTTTAATTAAAATACCTCAATCTTTAATTTTATTTATGAATTATACCAATTAATAAGATATGCACTACACTTGATATCCTGCTAAAAGAATCATTTGATAATATTAATTATTTATAGCTTGCAATTCAAAATAATAGTCATAATTATTTATTCTTTCAAGATAAATCTAAATCCATGAACAAATATCTTCTTACAATTGAAGAACTCTTAAATATGTTATATTCATGGGTTACTTTTTTTAATTTATTTCTAATACAAAACCATTGATTTTGATGTGTTTCTAAGTAAATGAGATTTTACATTGGGGTATTCACAAATTTCAAAAGGAGTTGTCGATATTAACCCGTTTTTGGTATAATTCATAAATAAAATAAAAAATTGGGGTATCTTTAATTAAAAGTAATACTTTGGGGTATTTTTTTTAAAAAAATAGATTAGGGTATCATTATGTTTTGATTTGCCACGTAGATGCCACATGGGATGCCAAGTGATAATTAACAGTTGAATCATCGAAACTTAACAGTGTTAACTCATTTGGTATAATTCATAGACGGAAATAAAAATTATGATATTTTTAATTAATGGAAATAAATTGGAGTATTTTTCCAAAAATATCAATAGTTTAGGGTTTTTTTCCCTATTTAGCCTATGAAATTCTATGATATCTAAATAGTGTTATGTAATTCTATTTCAACTCATTTAATACAAATACTTTTTGCCACATCAATAGTTAAATGCCATGTTAGATGTTGACGTCATCAGTTCTAATAATTGATGTAGGCAAGCTGAATTGGCACGAGTTCTAATTTTATTTTTTTGTAATTTGCTGAATTGATATTTTAAATAAAGTTGTTCGAATTTTAATTTTTTTTAAATTTAAACTAACTTTTTATTTTTTAAATAAAAAAACACATTTTTAAATTTATGTGTTGCTTTTAGCAAAATCCTTTTTCAAATTTTAATTTTCTTAATTAAATATTTTAAATTTAAGAGTTACTATTTTTATTTTGCAAATGACTCCGAGCGACACTTATTTTGAGTTTTCAATGTATACCCCTTCCCATTTCTTACGAATTTGATCCTTTAAATAAGACTATATATGAACTAAAATTTTCGTCAGTTACTCGAGTCTTGATGATTATTAGTCCCGATTTTATCAGAGTAGACTTAAATGCACAACGGAATTGAATTTATTTATTTCGGTAAACTAGCACTTATCCAAGCTGATGGTGATGTGTCAGCTTGGTTTGTCAAATCTTTCGTTCACGTACTTAGTGTCAAGTATGCTTAGAGTCAGTTTTCAGAATATACTGCAACACTTGAGTGTTGAGTTTGAAAGGAAAGTAAGCTGGCAACAAGTATGAAAGCAGTAAATGACAAATGGTTTACTCTTCTGACGCAAGTCTGGAAATCCACTAAGTGTTGGATTTACAAGGTGCTCCTACGATCTATCGCTTGCTGAAGAATGAGAGTTGAAGACAGAAGCTTGCTGATTACACTGGATCGTGTAAGTTCAGCGAGGAAGATAAAGACCATTTGTTTGACAAAAAGGAATTGTCATCAACAAGTCAGCTTATCCATATAAGATTGAAATTGACAACTACAGGGATAACGACTAACAAGTCTAAACAACAAGCAGGATGATATATAGAAGGACAACATTACTTCTTTTCAGCACTAGATGGGCTTGTGCCTTTGCCTTTGGAGAGAGAGAGGCTATAAGCTCAGCCATTCTGGCCATGTCAACTTAATTCAAACCTTTGCCTGGTCTCTTCATCTTTCCTCTAGCGCTCCTCTTCTGCTTTCCTGCGCTCCTCTTCAGCTTTCCTTCGAAACTCTTCCTCCTCTTTGACTACACCAAAAAGAGTAGTCAAGGTAGAGGTTATCGTCTCCAACCTTTCTTCCTAACTTTGAGCATTCTTTCTTCTCAGGCTTGGACTAACCTATGTACGTGAGCCAGAAGATGGGAAGAACTCACTGGTTTTGCTTGAACGATGGTAGTGGAGGTCTCTCCACGAGAGATTGTAAGAGAGGTGGAGGGATCTTCTTGGGATTTAGGCAGAGCATCAGCTTGAGATCCCGAGGAAGATGCTTCAGATTGGACAACAACATCAACGGATTCCACTGACTTGTTTACCTCCAAAGAAAAAAATAATAGGTATAGACGCAATGAATTTAACTATAGGCCAATCTCTCCACTGGCGGAGTTTCTCAAGTCTGATCCACTCTAGCTCGCACTTCCTCAGAATTTGGTCCTCTTTAGAGTCTGGTACCTAGCGAGGAATTTTTACTAAGGTTTTCAACCTGGGACACCAGTAGGTCTTTACATCACCATGATGAGTTCCCTGAATTGTGAGAAAGAGACCTTTCATTGGTTTCGGAGGAGGAACACCTCGAGAACCAGTTCTTCATCTGTATGATCGGATCTTCCTTAACTGCTTTTTGATATGCACCGTCGTCCGTTGTGTCTATCTCAGCATGATCCCCATCCACTCATTAGCCCAAACTTCTTCAGCACGCTAGTAAGTCCACCCTATACGGGCATACATGATAGCACGTTCCTCCTGATCAAGCTGATGGGTGCAGATATCATAGATCTTCTATCTTCTCAACTCTTCCCTCAGATCTCGAGAATCTCTGATGTATCTAGAGTAGAAGTCCTCTATTTTTATCTCCATTGTCTTCTAGACTATTTCGCTTACGACATAGGCTGCCTTGAAGACATGATCATTACGTTCAACATAACGTTGAAGATGATAGCACAAGCTCCGGATTTTGTTAGCTAAAATGGACTTGTGGGGGTTTCCTGCTAATGGCACGCCAATTTGCGCAAATTTTCAACTGGACTAAGTGAAAGGGTAAAGGCGTTTATCCCATCGGTGAGGTGCATTCATCCTCTCCATCAGCTCGTTTGCTATAAAAGGTAGCTTTACCTCCACATTTGTATCATTAGGAATGACAATGGAGGATAGCTCGATCTCCTTTCCCTTGTGTCCTGAGTTGGTTTCCCCCTTGATCGTTGAGCTTGGTACCACCTGAACAGAAGATTCAAACATGGTAAGTAAGTTCAGTGGTTTGAGTTTGGAGGTTCCAACACTCTCTTGCTTAGCAGGGACTCTGATACGATCCTCGCCGGAAGGTTTAGATCGCAGCCCAGGAACAAGAGTAGACACGACGCGGAAACGACTCGAACGGAATTGGAAACGGAAACAATGAACGGATGGACGTTCAACAACCCTAATTCGACCCTTCAAATGACGTATTCCAGATGAATCTCATATACGCCCCAAGAAGCTGAAGAACTAACGACGCAGAACGGTAGAAGACACCACAATCGGATGTGTAAGTCCGGTTGATAAGTCAATTCGAATTTCAAGGTAATCCACAGAAATTCTTGAGCTTTCAGAATTGGAGAAATAAATTCACAAATATTATTAAACTGAAAACTGAGTCTAAATTCGAAAATAAGCAACCCTATATATAGGGTGAATAAAACGAAATCTCTACTCCTAATCTATCTAGGAAATCAAATCAAAAAAGACATATCAAATCTTTCAAGATATACAACATGTATATCTTGAAAATAATAGCGAAAAAGTAAATAACATCTAATAACTAATTAAATTCGAAAATTAAAATAAATCTAAGCCCAAATCAAATCAATTAAGCCCAGATGTCATAATTAAATTAATCCATCTTGACCCAATTTGATTTTCAACTCCGATGGGCTTCTTGAATACTTCTTGAGCCCAAATATCTTTAATCAACACTTGCAATCCATCTGTTAGCTTCTAGGCCCTAGCTCTTGTCATAGGTCCACTAGGAATATAGGCTGGATCTTGCTCTTGAACTGCACCTTGGGCTCCATCAGACTCCGTCCAACCCCTTCTCTTCATCTTCTTCAGATTGAGCCAGGCCAACCCCTTGCACTGCTGTCTGCTCCTTCACAACTTCTGATCCCGCCGGTTTTACCGGGGTGGTCGCTCGAACATCTATTGAATCAATTTAAGTAAGGTCAACAACCTCTTGCACTGTTGCCTTCTCCTGCACATCTACATAAATCTTCAGTTTAATCGGGGTGGTCGTCCGAACTTCTTCAGCAACCACATCAGCACGACTAACCTCCCTTTGCACGGCTATTGACTCCTCTTCAAAATAGCTATCCACCAAAACAAAAACATCATCAACTTCTCTCTGAGCTTCTTCAGACAATAACCGATTGAAGGCTTCCTTTGAGAGGATGTTAGTCTGGCCCGACTTGGATACTCCAAAGGTGAACTCGCTGCCATCAACAAATCCTGCCGTGAATCTAGTATCCTCCTTGGAGGTTTTACCCTTGCCTTTGATTGCTTTGGATAATATTTGGGCTAGATCTTCTCAATCCTCCTTCTCACACTTTTCAGCAGCAGCCTTCTTTCTTGCCTCAGACTCGACTTTTAGTCTCTCAAATGCCTCATCTCTAGCATCGAGTTTGGCTGCTAGGGCAATCTGTTCAACATGCTTTCTGATTTTTTCCTTGGCTATCCATTCTTTCGACTTCTTTTTCTTTCTTTCTCTTTGCTTAGTCTCAGCTTCTTGCTCCTCCAGCGTGAGAGGCCTCTTTCTCTGTAGGGATTTCATGGAGAACCGAACCGCCAAACCAAAATAAGTCGGACCGTTCATCGATGTTGAGAGCAACTAAACAATTCAATAAACCCTAGCATGCTCCTATGAATTAAATGTTGTGGATTTTGAGTTTACCTTAACTCCGTAGTGTCAAATCCGATCTTTCGCGTTTGAATTCCAATCCCTTGATTCAACCACGCGAATTAATTAAATCTGCGGAAACAGAAATTATAAAAACCAATTTCTAGATTTAATTAATGAGAAAGAGAAAAGGGAAAAGAAAATCTGTTCTTCAGATTAGATCTTCATATCTGTATCCCAATGTTGTTCAATCCTGCTACTGGTGAGGATTCCACAAGACTGTGAATGTGAAAGGCGAAGTAGAATTTCTTCTACTCCCTGACACACAGAGGCGCGGTCCACCTGCTCTCTCTCTCTCTCTCTCTAGGGTTTCAACTGATTTAAATTGTGATACAAGCTGAGAGAGAACTGTCTATTTATATACTTAGGGTTTTAACCCTAATGGGCTACTGGGCCTCTTTTCAGCATATTTAATTTGTGCCAAACCTCGGACCTAATGCAAATAATAAAGTGGGCCTAGCAGTTAATTGATTCCCATGACCACAACCCATGACACAATTAATTAATTAATATTGATTTTTTTTCACCACAGAATTAATACTGACTTACCCCTTTATTACCACGTTATTAGAACAGGCTGCATTTACTTGAGAATCCCCATATTTAAGGTTACTGGACATTCATTAATTTATTGGAGCTTTTGACAAGCTACTATAATTAATTAATTTCTTATTTCCTGAGCAGTACCACTCAAATCTTATCACTCGTGCTTGAACTTAATTAGCCTGCAGGACTTTAGCACGATGAATGTTATTGAGCTCCTCAGGGAATGTCTCCATCCTATTACTCAGATATGGTTACCTAGCTCTAGTCTCAGGCTGTAATACACGAACTGTTGCTACCTAAGATGCGGGTATACGAGCACGTTACTCAGGCTCTCCACCATAGCAAGTCAAAGCAACAGTTAACCCGTGCATACCTCTGAACCTTCGTTAGGGTTTGGACTCAATCAAGATCGAGATCTTGTATTCTCTGATGTCACACAGCAAAATACATTTCACTGTGGTCCAATCAATATGCAACCTCACGTACCAGCATATCAAGTAATTAAGACAGATTACTTCTTTCCGACTATGCTGCAGCCTACACCGACAGACTTATCCTCGTATGCTGTCTCGTCTGTGATAATATTTATATCTCACTTGGTCAATTGATCATACTGTCTTCTGCAATCTACAACACGCAGTATGATCGTCCCTATCGGTGAGATAAGAGGATACCATTGTTACTCGCATGTAAGTTTATTAAACAAATAGGAAATACCGTTGAATGTATACTCATCGTAATAAATGCTTTCTGTATACAAAACCCAACAATCTCCCACTTATACTCAAAGCATTACACTCGCTATTACAGAGTATACAGTGCGTCTATCTAGCCCAACTATCACATTAACCACTACTAGTGGTAGGCATCCACCTCAGATCTAGTCCACGAATATGTCTTTCGTAAACCTTCTGTGGTAAGCACTTTGTGAATGGATCAACTAGGTTGTCTCTAGTGTCAATCTTCTTGATCTGCACATCATTCCTCGATACGATTTCTCGTATGATATGGTACTTCCTCTCTATGTGTTTGCTCGCCTTGTGAGTCCATGGTTCCTTCGAGTTTGCCACTGCACCAGAGTTGTCACAATGATTTGTGATGCTCTTAGGCAAACTCGGAATCACATCCAACTCTAAAAGGTAGTTCCGGAGCCATACCCCTTCTTTTGAAGCTTCGAAGGTGGTGGCATATTCCGCCTCCATGGTGGAGTCAGCAATGCATTTCTTCTTTGCGCTCCTCCAAGATACAACCCCACCTCCCAAGGTAAACACATAACCTAAGGTCAATTTCTTCTCATCCTGGTCCCCTTGGAAATTCGAATTTGTGTAACCCATAGGGCACAAATCCTCACTTTGATAAACTGTGTAATAATTACTAGTTCTCTTCAAATACTTGAGAATGTGCTTTACCGCAGTCCAATGCACCTGTCCAAGTTTAGACTAATATCTTGCTACCATGCCAATGACATAACAAATATCAGATCTGGTACACAACATTGCATACATGAGGCTACCCACCACAGATGCATATGGTACAAGACTTATCTCATCTTTCTCACTCTGTGTCACAGGACACTGCCCAATAGAAAGATGTACGCCATGTCTGAAAGGTAGCAAGCCTTTCTTGGCGAGTTGCATGCTGAACCTGTAGGGTTTTCCCGTGAACCGAATCACCAAAACCACTTGAACCGGATCGATTTATGGATATTGTGCACAATTAAACTTACAATACAACCTAGCATGCTCCTATGAATTTAATATTCAAAATTGTGGATTGAGGGATTACCGTTATTCCGTCGAGTCTGATCCGATCTTTTGCGTTTGAATTTCCAACTTTAATTCAACCATGCAATACGATTTTATCTGCGGAAACATAAATTAGAACCCTAATTTCTTTGATAAAAATCAAAAAAGAAGAAAGAGAAGAAAATGAATTCTGTTCTCCAGATCAGGTCTTAAGATCTGTATCCCAATGCTGTTCAGATCCACTACTGGTGAGGACTCCGTAGATCTGTGGTTGTGCAAGGCCAGAATTGAAATTCTCCTCCTCTGCACACAAGTCGTTGCCCCTCTCTCTCTCTGCCCTAGGTTTTTTGACTGATTTGAATAATCACACAAGTTGGCTAGGGTTTCCAGAGAGAGTGGTCTATTTATAGACCCAGGGTTTTATCCCTAATGGGCTACTGGTCTCAATTCAACATATTTATTTGGGCCAGACCTCGGACCTAATGCAAATAATAAAGTGGGCCTATAAATTAATTAATTCTCATGTCCACAACCTAGGACACAATTAATTAATTAATTAATAGTAATTCTTTTTCACCACAGAATTAATATTGACCTACCCCTTTATTACCACGTTATGAGAACGGGCTGCATTAATTGAGAATCCCCATATTTAAGGTTACCGGACATTCATTAATTAATCGGAGCCTCTGACAAGCTCTAACTACAATTATTAATATCTTATAATTCCTGAGTAGTACCACTCAATCCTTATCACTCGTGCCTAAACATAATCAGCCTGCAGGACTTTGGCACGATGAATGTCATTGAGCTCCTCAGGGAATGTCCCCATCCTATTACTCGAATATGGTTACCTAAACCCAGTCTCAGACGGTACTATACGAACTGCTGTTACCTAAAATGCGGATATATGAGCATGTTACTCAGGCTCTCCACCATGGCAAGTCAAAGCAACAGACAACCCGTGCAAACCCTTGAACCTTCGTTAGGATTTGGACTCAATCAATATAACGAGATCTTGTATTCGCTGATGTCAGACAGACGAATGTATCTCACTGCGGTCTATCAATATGCCACCCCTGCGTACCAGCATGTCAAGTAACCAAGACAGACTACTTATTCCGACAATGCCGCAGCCATCCGGACAGACGTATCCTCATACGCTGTCTCGGCTGTGATCAGGTTTATGTCTCACTAAGTCAAGTGATCATACTGTCTTCTACGATCTACAACACGCCGTATGATCGTCCCTATCGGTGAGACAAGAGGATACCATTGTTCATACATGTAAGATTATTAACATATAGGAGAAATAAACCGTTGTATACTCATTATAATAAATGCTTTTAGTATACAAAACCCATCAGAACCGGGCTATCACAATATCCACATAGGATGCCCGGGATAAGCTTAACATCCTTTTCTTACGATCCCGTAAGGCTTTAATCCCAAAGATGTACCCAGCTTCTTCCAAATCCTTCATTTGGAACTGTTCGTATAACCAACGTTTAATCTCCAACACCACTCCCTCGTTGTTTCCGAATAGGAGTATGTCGTCGACGTACAATTCAAGGAAAAAATGCTCCCACTGACACAAAGTTGGTATACACAACTTCCGTTCTCCAATTGTGAAAATCCATAAGATTTAATCACATCGTTGAAACATAAGTTCCACGACCTCTAAGCTTGCTTATGTCCATACAAGGACTTCTTAAGCTTCCAGACAAGATGTTCTTCGCCCTTGCGCATATAAGCCTTGGGTTGCTGCATATAAATGTCCCTACCTTTTTCAAGGTAACCGTTTAAAAATGCAATTTTGACATCTATTTGCCAGATCTCGAGGTCCAAATGCGCTGCTATGATAAGAAGTATCCGGATGGATTTGAGTATGGCTATTGGTGAAAAGGTTTCATCATAGTCTATGCCCTCTTTCTGACTATAACCCTTTGCCACCAGCCTGGCTTTGAAAGCCGTAACTTCTCCATCCACTCTCTTCTTTCACTTGTATACCCACTTGCACCCTATGGCCCTAAAGCCATCAGGCAGCACAACTTTCTGGTATACATCCATAGCAGTTATAGATTCAATCTCAGAATCCATAGCGGTGCGCCAGTTTGCAACATCCTTGTCTTGCATTGCCTCTTCGTAGGTGAGTGGGTCAGAGTCCTCATGTCCGTCTTCAGGGCTTAACTTCGAAGACTCACCCACAAACATGTACTTTTCCGGCTGGAAAATGACGCTCCCACTGCGACGAGGCATCGGTGCCATATCAGCAGTTGGTGCAACAATTTGTGGTTCTGCACCTTGCACTAAAGAATGCGCCGGTGGTGCTGTACCTCTCACAGGTGCACTCAAGTTCGCACGTTCCCCTTCCCTTGGAATTGCAATCTCATCTTCAATTTCTTGAAGAACTATATCACTCCTTGTCTTGTGGTTTCTCACATACTCGTCCTCCAAGAATCTAACGTTGGTGCTAACAACGATTGTCTGACTCTCAGGACAGTAAAAGTAACCACCTTTTGTTTGCCTAGGTTACCCTATAAACAACATTATCTTGGTCCTGCTTTCTAACTTACCAGGTTCCTTCGTCAGCACGTGTGCTGGACAACCCCATACTCTAAACTTGCACAAACTAGGTTTGCATCCAAGGAAGAGCTCACAGGGTGTCTTAGGAATTGATTTAGACGGCACCAAGTTTAAGATGTAAGCCATTGTTTCCAATGCGTATCCACAAAACGAAATGGGTAAGCTTGCATAACTTATCATTGATCTCACCATGTCCAAAAGAGTTCTATTCCTTCTTTCGGCTACACCATTTCGCTGGGGAGTACCCGGTGTAGTCCATTGGGATGTAATCCCATGATCTGACAAATATTGCAGGAACTCGTTCCCGAGGTATTCGCCACCGCGGTCAGATTGCAATGACTTGATAGTTTTCCCGACTTTCTTTTCTACCTTAGCCTTGAACTCTTTGAATTTCTCAAAGCATTTAGACTTGTAGCGAAGCATGTAAACATATCCATATCTCAAGTAATTGTCAATGAAAGTGACGAAGTACTCATACCCTCCACGAGCCTGTGTGGATATTAGCCCACATAAGTCAGAATGGATCAATTCCAACACATCCTCTGCTCGAGACTGATTAGCCTTAAAAGGCTTAGAAGACATTTTTCCCTCGATGCAGGATTCACAGACTTGATAAGGTACAGACCGGACTAAGTTCAATGTACTGTCATCTGCAAGTCGCTGAATCTACTTCAAGTTGATGTGACCCAGTCTCAAGTGCCAGAGATATGTAAGATCCTCATCAGAAGAAATAAACTTTATCTTTCTAAGATTATCAATTTTAGATGAATTACATGCAACATTCATGAACGGTTTTGATAAAAGTAAGCAATATACAGAGAGTAATCAACATCCCAAAATAGATAACATTGTTATTCTCAATGACAGAAATAAATAACTATCATAAATAACAAAATATCCATGCGAAACTGATAAACATTTGTCTTGCCGGAAAAACACGGCCCAAAACAATAACTCTCAAAAGACTTTATTCATAAAAACATAAGGAGAAAGAAAACTTCATGAGGCTCCGTCTGAAAACGTTGCCTTCCATGCAATTGGTATTTTCTTGCCCTTACACTCAAGCCTTATCGGCACGGTTCCCTGCAAAGTACAACAACATGGTTGACAAGCCAGTGTCTACAGCTCTTTGAGGAGCAAGGACAGACTCTAATCATGCTTCAGTTATACATGCAAATGGCATACCTTGTCTAACTTTGTCGATCTGACAATATTTCTTCCAGTGTCCTTTCTTACCGCACTTGAAACACTTGTCCTTCATAGTTGCAGCCCTAGGCTTTGAGTTAGCCTCCACGTCCTTTACAGTTGCCTTTCCAACTTTCTTCTTAATCCCTATTTTTCGCTTCATACCTTTCGGTATAACAGAGAGATTACCAGAAGTAGCTAAGGCAACCTTTTGAGGATTCATGACTGATTCAGCTGCCATCAAGTCATTAAGCAACTCATTAAGAGTATACTTTTTCTTGTTCATGACAACATTCAGTCTGAAACTCTCAAAGGACTTGGGTAGAAAGTTCAATATGATATCGACTTTGGCCTCAGCGTCAATACCTCCACCGTGCACAGTCAGGTCATCTATGAGGTGAGTCATGGAAACTACGTGCTCTCTCACTGAGCTACTATCAGTCATTTTTCTACTCACGGTTTCCCTCATGAGATTAAATCTGACAGCTCTATCAGTTTTCCCATAGGTTGCCTCCAGACTGGCCATAATGTTATAGGCATCCCTATGGTGATGATGCTGCTGCTGTAAGACTTTCAACATAGTGGTCATCATGTAGCACTCGACTACATTGTTCGATTTCTCCCACTTGTTGTAATAGTCTACTTCCTCCTGAGAGGACTCAGCAGAGGGTACTATAGGACGAAGTACTTGCAGAGCGAACATATGTTCTTCTGCAATCAGGATGTATTCAAGATTGCGCTTCCATTCCAGGAAGTTTGGACCAGTTAAAGAATTTTGTGAAAGAACATTGATGACATTAGACATAGACATATCTGAAACAAATAAATAATCTTAATAAGAACATACATGCAAAACATTTGAAAACAAATGCATTGAAAACCTCTTGATAAATCAAATACAAATGTTTTCCACTAATAGCTCAAGAGTTCCCACCGCAAGCTACACTCATAGATGTTTATGATGTCACCCTCAACCAGAATGCGGGTTTTAAGCCCCAACCCTTAATTTCATACCATGTCAGGAATCCTTAGACACATGAAACTAATAATTAGTGTAAAACCTTAGACCAAGCCATCTCTCAAGAATAGAGAAGCAGCAACTGCATTATATTCTAAGATGCTCCTAAGCACTTAACTACAAATTTAACTCTAGCCAAAAGAGACAGTTTATCATGGCACGTAACCATACCACACGACCCTTAAAGCATTTGTTATCTATAATTTAAATCAATTCCAGAATACTTATGAGAAAGAATTACGCAAGCTACACTCGTAGACGTTTACACAAAACCCTCCTAATATTCACTTGATTTAAATTGTTTGCCTAAAAATCCTAACAACTGCAGTCCATGTACCTACGGGAATTAGCAAGCTACACTCGAAGACGTTTACTAAGATGAGAGATACACTTACAGCCTAAGATCACTTTGTGGAGGTCTATTGATTTTAATTAAAAAAATGTGCTTAGTATTTTTGATTCAAAAGCTTTCTTAAATGCACAAATAAATAATTTCTTGTCATTATAATTTCCCAAAATTTTGCATGTAATTAAACAAGTCCAAAAATTCTAAATATAATCCAACAAGAATTAATCACATAAGCATGCTTTTAAAGCTGTAAATAATAAAGCAGTAAAACATGCTTTCTTATTATCTACACATGCTTATTGCGCAAATAATAAATCACGTATCATACGAAGACAATTAAGACAAACAAAACTTCCTCGTGGCCCCAAAACAAGAAAATAAAAATAATCCTAGCTATTACAAAATTTGAAATTCAAAATTTGGATAACTCCAAATCTTCTTCAAATCTTCAAGGGCCTTGATATCCTCAACCACAAAATCTTTTTGGATCTAGGGTTTTGTGATTTGAAAATTGGTCCCACAATCCAACTGCAAACCTTAGGGTTTACAACCGAATTGCATCAACTGTCAAACCAGGAACCACCACCGCAGGAGCAACAGCCACCACCGCCAGCACCATCGCCGTCGGCCGGCCGCGTGTCGTGTGCACGCCATTGCGCGCCTTTTGCTATGCACGGCTGTGCCACCGCTGCGTTGCCTGCGGCCGCACATCGCAACAGGCCGCCTGCCTGCTGTCGCTGTGCTGCGCATCCGCGACCGCACGGAGCCGTGGCCTCTGCCGCCGCCGTCGCCTCGCTGGTCTTCGTATTCGGTCTTTGACCCGTACAATTATAGATTTGAAAAATAAAAAAATTACAATGGACTATTCAATTACAATTTTCCCTATCAAATCTAATCACGAATTTTCTCATGATTTTACAAAAAATGATTTAATCCAAACACGGATAAACCACTGCAGATTAAATCGAACGGGTTGCTACGAGGAACAAAAACCAAACCATCCACAATAATTAAATAATTCATACATGCATAATCGAATTAAATTGCTCATCAAACAGAGCCATAAAAATGAAACATGGCTCTGATACCAATTATAGGGATTTCACGGCGAATCGAACCGCCAAATCCAAATATGCCGGACCATTCATGGATGTTGAGAGCAATTAAATAATTTAATAAACACTAGCATACTCCAATGAATTAATGCAGTGGATTTTGAGTTTAACTTAACTCCATAGTGTCAGATCCAATCTTTCGCGTTTGAATTCCAATACCTTAATTCAACCACGTGAATTAATTAAATCTGTGGAAATAGAAATTAGACAAATCCAATTTCTAGATTTAATTAATGAGAAAGAGAAAAGGGAAAACAAAATATGTTCTCCAAATTAGATCTTCATATCTGTGTCCCGATGGTGTTCAATCCTGCTACTGGTGAGGATTCCACAAAACTATGAATGTGAAAGACGGAGTCAAATTTCTTCTCCTCCCAGACACAAAGAGGCGCCGCCCTCCTGCTCTCTCTCTCTCTAGGGTTTCAACTAATTTGAATTGTGATACAAGCTGAGAGAGAACTGTCTATTTATAGACCTAGGGTTTTAACCCTAATGGCCTACTGGGCTTCTTTTCAGCATATTTAATTTGGGCCAGACCTGGGACCTAATGCAAATAATAAAGTGGGCGTAGAAATTAATTAATTCCCATGTCTACAAACCAGGACAAAATTAATTAATTAATATTAATTCTTTTTCACCACAGAATTAATACTGACTTACCCCTTTATTACCACATTATGAGAACGGGCTGCATTTACTTGAGAATCCCCATATTTAAGGTTACTGGACATTCATTAATTTATTGGAGCTTCTGACAAGCTACCACAATTAATTAATTTCTTATTTCTTGAGCAGTACCACTCAAACCTTATCACTCGTGCCTGAACTTAAGGAGCCTGCAGGACTTTAGCACGATGAATGTTATTGATTTCCTCAGGAAATGTCCCCATCCTATTACTCAGATATGGTTACCTAGCTCCAGTCTCAGGCTGTAATACACGAACTACTGCTACCCAAGATGCGGGTATACGAGCACGTTACTCAAGCTCTCCACCATGGCAAGTCAAAGCAACAGTCAACCCGTGCATACCCCTGAACCTTCGTTAGGGTTTGGACTCAATCAAGATCGAGATCTTGTATTCTTTGATGTCAGACAGTAGAATACATCTCACTGTGGTCCAATCAATACACAACCTCACGTACCAGCATATAAAGTAATCAAGACAGATTACTTCTTTCCGACTATGCTGCAGCCTACACCAACAGGCTTATCCTCGTACACTGTCTCGACTGTGATAATATTTATATCTCACTAGGTCAAGTAATCATACTGTCTTCTGTGATCTACAACACGCAGTATGATCGTCTCTATCGGTGAGATAAGAGGATACCATTGTTACTCGCATGTAAGTTTGTTAAACAGATAGGAAATACCGTTAAATGTATACTCATCGTAATAAATGCTTTGTGCATACAAAACCTAACATTTCTCTACATCCTCCAGAGAGTGTGCTCTTTAGTTCCTGGAGCTGGTGCGGGCACTGTCTAGTGCTTCTTCACAAGTCTTCTTCTCTTCTTCTTTGGCTGGGCTGACACATCAACTTCAACAGGTAGAGCCATGGGAATCACTTTAGGGGCACCAGTCATTCCTGGAGCTTCAACCTCCTCCAACTCTTGGACAAGGTTTACCACTTCGGCCTTTCTCTTTAACTTTGTTCTCTGCTCCTCTGACATTGGTAGAGCTAATGGTGGGATGTATTCGCCTTTTTCCTTCTCCGGGATCTCTTTTTCAGACACAGGCTCTGCTGGGTTCTCATTTGCTCATCCAGATAAGCATGTTGACCTTTTGCGGGGGACATGCATTTGCTTATCCTTGAAGGTTGATCGATGCTAAATCTGCATACAAATTATAGCAAAGGGCAAATAAATTTATAAACAACCCAAGGGTTGGTCGATCCCACAAGGATAGTACAACGAAGGGGAATCATCTACTGAATATAGTTTTTAAAACTCTTGTTTGGGTAAATCAATTCGAAAGGTTTTGGGTTTTTCAAAACAAGTAAAAAAAAAGATGGAATTCAAATATTAGAAAGCACAAATTCTAGGGAAATCTACCAAACTGATCAACATGCAAAAATTAAATATTCAAACCCATAAAACACAATTTTGGTGGAAAATCTATTAATGTGGAATTAATTCCTTGGTCGGGCAATTAAAACCTAAATTACTAATTAGTGATCTATTTCCTCTCGGTCTCAAAATACACCAATTAATCAATTTCATAAAGATCTCGATTTTCCTACAATTGAAATCTTCTTGGTCGGACAGATAATCAAAAGTATTAAACTCTTACTTCCTATTATCGATTTTCACCTTTCGGTCCTTCAATCAATAACTAAAACCTATTCCAATTTTCATCTCTCGATCCTTCAATTGAAAAATAGATTTGAAATAAAATCAAAGAGTTTAAACCAATACAAGGGTTTGAATAAATAAATCTAAACAAGCATCACAGATGGAGAAACCCTAGAACCTGTTTAGGGTTCTAGCCTAACATATTAAAGATAAACATTGCAGGGAAAAATAAAGATTGCATTAAAAAGTAAAGGTTCAACAAATAAAAGTAAAGAGGAATTCTAAAGAAAACAGAAAATAAAGGTGTAAAAACTGTAAAGGGAAAAGAAGATAAAAACTAAAAGAAAGGGTTTCAAAACTAAAAGGGCTTTTTTAATTCTGAGCTATTGAAGAGTTTATATAGTAGTAGGGTTGAGGCCTTGGATGCATATCTTCAAAAGGTATGATTTATTGCTTCCAAATTGATGTATATCTTATTCCCCAAGCAATTCTCGCCCAAAATATGTGAAAATCTCGCCAA
>JAPKLW010001092.1:151139-180879 GCA_026898455.1 Plectranthus barbatus
TAGTAGGGTTGAGGCCTTGGATGCATATCTTCAAAAGGTATGATTTAATGCTTCCAAATTGATGTATATCTTATTCCCCAAGCAATTCTCGCCCAAATTATGTGAAAATCTCGCCAAGTCTCGCCAAACAAGTCTGTCTCGGCCGAGATGGCCCTTGCCACGGCTGAGATGGAGAATTCGGCCCGTCCGAGATGGCTTCATTTCGGTCGAAACAGAGACATTTCCGCCACTTTCGACCCTTCTGCGCAGTCTCACGGTTTTGGCCATAACTCCGATTGATCCGATTCCAGTTGCTTTGGAAAGCTAATTCAAAGATCTTTCAAATGACATGCTCCATTAGCTCAGATTACATCGGTGGAAGAAGTAGTGACTGTTCCTTTGAACATCTGCTGCTTTCGGTACGGGTTTCCATTGGATTTGGCCTAAAACCTGCAAAATCTTACCATGGCAAGCATAACACCCTCTAATATACACTCATGCTCAGTTTATTCCAGAAAACGTACTAAAATGCGTAAAAGAAAGGAAAAAACAATGCGATAAGAGAGTAGAAAAACGAGCTTATCAAAGGTAGGGATATAGTCAGTCCTTAGCATCTTCTCGCCCAGGTGAATCATATTGTCAAGCATCAGCTACTCCAGTAGATAGCTTATCTTCAGTCTAGAGCTAACTGTATTAGTGAAGATTTGATCCTCCTTCTTTTTGTTCTTCCTAACATCCTCCAACAACAGGTCATATATGAACTCAGCCCAATCTCCCTTTATTCCGTCGTCAATGGCCATCATGATGGAATACTTTCTGAGGCTAAGCTCGGAGTACAAACTAGTCTCACACTGCAACATCCAGACACCTACATCGCAGAGCATCTTGTAGAAGTCATTGAGGTAGGTGTTATTGGTGCCGGGCACCCAGTCAGCTTGGATCTCCGGCTTCTTCCATTTTTGCCAGTGTTTTTTCATGGCATATATGTCTCTATCCTTATACGTGGTAACATGTGACCTTTTTTTTTTTTCTTCAGAGAACACACATTTACTAGCAGAACTGGATCTACCACAATCTTCTGTCCAAACACGGATGTGGTGAAAAACAATTCATCCTTGGCTACCACGGCTCGCGCATAAAACTCAGCCACCATGTGTGGATGGAAGTGATTAGGCTTAGCGGTGAGATAATCAATAATTGTCTCTTTCATCAGCATCCTGATAAGAGTTGATTCCTAATTCTCCTTCACCCATGTCGTGTGTATCATTTTTTCTTTCTGCACTTGATTAGTTCGCTGTTGCTCAAAGGTCAGAGCGCCTCCTGGTCTTTAAAGAGTGTAACAAGACGACCGTAACATATGGAGATATCAATATCACCTACAAAGGAGATACCAGTATAAGATGGTTCATGCTCTAGAAGGTTTGACAGAATGAGGTCTGAAACTGGCATGGGGTTTGAAGGTCCGACTTCTTGGGAGGATTGAACACGCTCAGATTGATCGGCCATTACTTCTGATGATTAGCAATAACTCAAGTAATTTTTTTACAGAGAATGTTAGAGGTTGAGAGTGTTCAGAGCTATGAATGCCTTAGGAAGATTTCTAAAAGTAGAAAGGTTTGCACATCGTATGTGAAACCCTATATATTGAAGTTAGGTGAATAGTGTCTTCGAAATGGATGTTTAGGATTGAGCTGGGAGTGAGATGATCGATGGTTGGAATTATTTAGACCTACGAATAGAGTCGTGGATGCTGATGTGGGCACGTCCTCGAGTACTGTTCTGATCGACGTAGCACCTTGGTGTTGGACCGTTGACTGTGATTGACTGCGCACAATCCTGTTGCATTAAATGAGGCGTGTCGTTTAAGTGAACTAGGAGTTCAAAAATCACAAGTCTGGAATCTTTCAGAGATAATCCACACTTATAGCATATAAAACGTCAGCTTGGATCACCGTCAGTCTAGTCTTCAAACTTTTGTCTTCTTTCTCCAGGGAAAGTGCGATCTTGGACTCATCTTGTGTCCGCATCTCTCCATATTTAACAGACTTGAAAAGACTGAGAGCTTGGACTTAATCTTAGTCCGCTACACGTTGTCTTCAAATACTTGTTGACATCGAATAATGTAGATGTATCTTTTGAGATAATTACTGATTAATGGGCTAAGAGCTTGGACTTAGTCTCAACGTACGAATTTGATAAAAACTTAGAGCTTGGACTCATTCTTCTCCTTCTTCAATCTCATCAAACTCTATGAGTCTAAGTTTGATACAGAGCTCCTTAAAATGAGCTTTTGGAAGTGGCTTCATAAAAATGTCTACGAGCTGATTGTCAGTACATTTGTACTCTACGCTTACATCATTCTTCTCGACACGATCACAAATAAAGTGGTGTCGTATGTCAATGTGCTTAGTTCTGGAGTGACGAGCTGGATTTTTCGTAATGCACATCGCACTATTATTGTCGCAATAGATAAAAACACATCATGAGTCCACATCATAATCAAGCAGCTGCTGTTTGATCCAAAAAAATTGCGCACATCAACTAGCAGCAACAATGTATTCGGCTTCCATTGTTGATGTTGCATCCGAGTGTTGTTTCTTGCTTAACCAACTTATTAGCTTATGTTCAAGAAACTGGCAAGTTCTACTCATACTCTTGCAATCAATACGACAACCACCGAAATCTGATTTTGAGTATCCATTGAGAGCAAGCTCGTCACATCTGAGATACCAAATTCTAAGTGGCTCAGTGCACTTCAGATATCTTACTATCCTCTTGGCATCATCCATGTGCGATTTCTTTGAATTGGCTTGAAATCTCGCACAAACTCCGATGGCATAAATAGACTGACTCTCCATCTTCATCCAATGTAAGCTGATGGATAGACTGACTCTCCATCTTCATCCATTGTGATCTGCACACTCGTGCTCATCGGTATCCTCGGACTTAGTCTTTTTTGGAAGAAACTCGTTGACAAGGTCTCTGATGTATGTCTTCTGATTGATAAATATACCTTCTCTTGACTGGTGAACTTGCAGTCCTAAGAAGTACGTCATATTGCCCATTATACTCATATGAAAATGACTCTGCATCAGCTGGGAAAATTTCTCGCATAGGCTCAAATTCTTTGACCCAAAAATAATGTCATCGACGTAGATCTGGACCAGTAGAATATCTTCACCGTCCTTTATTAGGAACAAGGTCCTGTCGATCTTTTCTTTTCTAAATCCATTTTTTAGTAGGAACTGGGAGAGGGCCTCATACCAAGCTCGCGGTGCTTACTTTAATCCATATAGTGCTTTCCACAACTTGTAGACTTGATTGCCTTCTTCAGAATTAGGAGGTTGCTCAACATATACATCCTCCTTCAGTTCCTCGCTGAGAAAGACACTTTTCACATCCATATGATAGACACTGAATCCGTGATATACAACATAACGCTAGAAATAGCCAAATTGCCTCTAGTCTGGCTAGGGGGGCAAAGGTTTCATCGAAGTCGATCCCTTCGCAATGTGCATATCATTTGGTAACAAGACTGAATTTATTTCTGACTATTTTACCAGCTTAATATCGCTTGCTTGTTCTTGAATACCCACTTGGTTATGATCACAGACTGATGTTATAGATGATATACCAAGTCCCATACGTAGTTGCGAGTGAATTCTGCAAGTTCCTCTTGCATGGCATTTATCTAGTCAGCAGATTGAAGTGCATCTGCTACCTTTGTTGGTTCAATCTGAGAAATGTAACACGTAAGTAGCGCACTGCCTTGTCTGGTTCGAACTGGATTGGTGGCATTATCCAGCACGTCTTCTTGATGGTTGCAAAACCATTTAGGTCGTTGAAGCTCGTCGACCTGGATGGATTGAATGAAAGGCTCCTCGGAGTGAACACCAGCGACCAGAACATCGGTGAGAAAATGATCTTCTCTGATAATTTCATTTTCCAACATTTGATGATCTACGCTTGGGATGGTCTGGACTGGAATATGAGTCTGGCTTTTAGAAGATTGGCCTTCTTCAGTCTGAGTTAGGGTTTGGTCTTCAGTATAAACTTCGTCTTTAGTCTGTACTCCATCTTCAACTTCAGCTTTTTCCTCGACATTAGTCTGAGCATGGACACCTTCATTCCTGGCTTATTGATCGTCAGCCTGGCATTCGGGATTGTCAGTTTGAATTCCTGGCTCTTTATATTCTTCATCAGCATCATCAGCGATGGTCCCGGATCAAAGTACATGTAATGTGCAGTGGAAGTATTAATATAGTTAAATACACTCTAATTATGAACAACTCAGTTTCTAATCAACACAGTTTTTGCTTAGCAGTTTTAGAAACACAATTTATGTTAGCCAACATATTAGGTTAACAGTTTTACAGGTACGAGCAGTTAACAGTTTATACACTTCAACACTTACAGGATAAGTGTTGAAGGTTTCAACATATAATTGAAAACTGTAAAGTGCATAAAGTAAGTAAAGCTGTAAACGACACAGGATATTTATAGTGATTCGGAGCCTCAAGTCCTACGTCCACTCTTCGGATATCTGATCCGGTGATTCACTAAGTTATGAAGATACAATCCTCACGATTTATAGCCAGTTGCTGTAGAAACCTCCGTCCACAGCACAATGGATCACTCGCCAGGCAGTTGTATTTCACTCCTTCTTCAGTCCGTCGAAGGCTCAGCGTCTTCTCTGTGGACCGGCTCGAAGTTGGACTGAGGATAAACCTCCATTTTCCTTCTCCGGTAGGTTGGATGGTTGAGTTCTTCCCAGAACATATACAATTTGGCAGTTGCCCGTAATAACCTTCTCTTCCTTTGCAAGAGCAGGTTGCTGTGTTCTTACTCGAAAAGTAAAAACACCAAGAAAGTAGATTAAGTCAGCTGATTTAATCCTCGTTTACCCAAGGTCACACGGTAAATCTCAAAGGACTCTTTGAGCAGTAAATGCCTCGTGGTCAATAAATGAACCCGCGGAGTTAATGCCTTCTTGCTTGAGAGCGTTAAATGCTTTGAGCGCTAATTTCTGCAGATAGGCAAGAATTAATGTGCCGAGATTCAAATATGCAAAGGTTTTTCTGTCTCTGTTGTTCCTGCTATTGAGAATGATGTCCAATCATAGTCCATCCTTCTTTTAAAAAGTTGTTTTCCTCTCTGCTTTTTCTTCTACAACGTTCTACTTTTATGAGCTGTTTGTACTTGTTGTGTGAGATGCCGAACAACGTTGTACGGTAGTCGCAGCTGAGTATCTGTCTATCTTTTATCATTGACTTCCTTGAATTTCTCCTGCGACTTGTTCAACATCTTGCTATGTACGCATTCCTTGATGCGAAACTGTCTTGGTCTGAAACTGTGAGCGCCTCTCAATAGTTTCTATGTGAAGACTATGTCCACAGTTTTCTTACGTATCTAAGCCTTGACAGGACAACCTGTCTGCGTAGTTTTTGTGACCTTTGCTCTGCTCTGCTTGTCTTCGTCTTGTATGTTCGATAGTTATCTCGTCTGAATGGCATCTTCTTCAAATCTGTTCCACAGTTTTGATGGTTTCTTTCTTCCTAGACTATTACAACTCGATCATCCTATACAAGGATTACATAAGGTAATAACTCTAAGGCCTAGACTATGGTATATAGTTTTAACACATCAAAACATCAAATTAAGGTGGGATTTCTACATCAATACCTAATAATTTCCCCATTTTTGATGTTGTCAAAACCATACCTCTAAGTCTATCTAAGTCGACGAGAAGATGCAGTTGATCTGAGTTTACAAATTTTTCTATCTAACACTGCTTAGAACTGTGCTTCTTCTACACTCGACCTACTCTAAATGATCTTCCCCCTTAATGGGATAATAATTCAAGATTAAAATCAATCAGTTTAGAGCGATAAGAGAAGAAGGATTGCTGATCACACTGGAAAATGTGAATTCAGCTAGTCAAGAATCAAGGTAAGAGACAATGAGTAGTTGACTTCAAACCAACAGTTTTTCACTTTTCACTAGATATGATCGATTACATGTACATGAAATTTTTTAAAATTGTAGTTATAAAAGGCATTCAAAACGCAAACAAAACAAAATAAATTCATTACCTTTGCTTACTTGCCTTGATTCTTGTCCTTCTCCCTTTCTTGATTCGAGGAATCTGGGTCTTTTGGCTTTGAGGAAGTTGCGCAGATATGGAAAACAGACCAGCTTGCGCCTTGAGGACTGCGGTTACTAATGAGAGGTATTTCCTATCTTGCTCTCTGGAAGCTATTAGTGCTTCCTGCTTCATTGAAAATATCTTTATCTCGCTTCCTGCGCTCCTCTTCCTGCTTTCTGTATTCCTCATCTCGCTTTCTCTGTTCTTCTTCTCGCTTTCTCTGGTCCTCTTCTCGCTTACGATCTATTAAAATCAACTGCAGCTTCAATGACTCATCCCTTCTCTCTTCCCCCCTTTTGACAAGATAAAAAACAAGAGCCATCTGTTGATCCATTCGATGATCTATCTCTTATCTTAGAGCATTATAGGGTAGAGGGTTTGTAGCGACAGAAATACGATCTGGAGACAGGATTCCTTCAACTGTGGCTAATGCTCTAGAGTCTTCATGGGTTTGACTCTGAGAGGTAGCAGTGGAAGTCTCAGGTGGAGGAGGAGCTTGGCTCGTTATTTCCTCTTCCTCCTTTTGTGCTGCTTCATGTTTAGCCTTTTCAGCAGTGGCTTCTGCTTCCTTTCAAAGTGCTTCAGCACTTGCAGCTTCTTCCTCTTGTCTATTCAGCTCAGCAGCTTCTGCCTCTAGTCGTTTGAGCTCAACAGCTTCTTCCTCTTTTTGCTTGAGCTCAGCAGCTTCTTCCTCTTTTCGCCTGAGCTCAGCAGCTTCTTCCTCTAGTTTTCTCTTGAGTTTTGCTGCTGGCGCTTGTTCTTCAAGTTGAAGCTGAGAGAGTCGTGTTGTGAACATTTGTTCCTTGGTTTCTTTCTTTTGACGATGGACTCTTAGCCACTCAAGGATAGCTTGATACTCAAGTATGTTGCTTCTGATGATTTCTAAATGTGATGCTACTTCGTTTGAGGTAGTCTCTTGATGAGAATCAAGGTGATCAGTTCCCCTTGAGTCCAAGAGGGGTACATTCTCATTTTCTGTTTCCTTGTTGAAATCTTTGGAGGTGGTTTGGTCATCCTCCTGCTGTACTTGTCTACGAGACGTGGTTTGCTCAAAACTGGGTGATGATGAGCAGTCCATTCCTGTAGGGCATGCTAGTTTTGGTTTCGAAACTGTCTTGGACGGATTAGAGGATTAACCCGCCCCTTCAAGCGTATCATCGAGTTGCAAGTTCTTGGTAACTGATTGGATTGATGTATCTTGATTTGTCTTCTTTTTCTTCTAACATCGAAGTTGTTCAACAACTGGTTGGTTATCTTGTTGTGAAACGTCTTAAGAGTTGATATCTGTTTGATTCCTTTTTCTTCTGTTTCTCCTTTGTTCATGCTTTTGAGCGGAGGTGCCTGTCTTCTTTGATTTCTTGGGCTCTTCAGCAGTTCGAACTGTCGGAATGGTATTGAGATCCTCAGATGTCTTAGCATCTATTTCCATGTCGTCCAAACTGTCATATGCTTCATCCTTTTGAGTTAAGCGATAAATTGGAACCTTTGGCGGAATAAAGTCGGATGATATGAGATTTTCTCCTTCATCTTGTATTCCTAGAATGTGCTCAAGAAGGTAGCTAACCTTCAAACCTAAATTGATGCTCGAAGAGAACTTTCCTTTGGTTGGGATATCTTTGTTCTTCTTCACGTTCTCTAGTAATCGACCAAAGATGTATGTCACCCAATTTCTTCCGGGGCAATCATCAAAAGCTATCATCAAAGAGTATTTGGGACTGCTTAGCTCAGGTAGGGATCCAATCCCACAATAAATCATCCTCAACGCGATCTCACTGAGTATCTTATAAGATGGGTTCAATTCGGATACCTTTGTGGCAGCTTTGAATTTTTTTGGCTACCTCGAGCTTTTTCCATTTTAGCCAGTGAGCCTTCAATTCATCCTTATTGTTCTGAAGATAATTGGCGATATGGACTCCGGTCTTTGGTAGATGTAGATGTTGAGCAATAAGAGCAGGATCAACCTTTATTTTCTGTCGTGGCAACTGTAGTTAGGAAGAATTGATCTTTGTCGTCGAATGTGGCATTTTCATAGAACTCAACTACACGATTTGGGTTGAATCTCCAAGGGCACGCAGTTAAGAACTTTGTTAAATTCTCACTTAAGAGCTTTCCAGCAATCTCTTGGGCGATCGTCTCGTCGATGGTGATTGAGAGGAAGTTCTTCAAGTTTAGAATTTTCTCCTTCACGACTTGTGATATTAGAAGTTGTCGATCGATGGTGTTGGAGTCTTCAACTATCAGAAATAGTTCATCCTGTAAGGTCCCCTCAGTGACGACAAGTTGTTCGGGATTATCAGAAGCGCTGGCATCCATGATTTAGTTTTTCTCTTTCGACATGAACTAGATATGGAGGATGGTTGATTTTGGAAAATCTTGGGTTGAGCCCTATAGATATCTTGACTGATGGACTGGCAGTAAGTGGAGTAATCAAGATGACGACACGATGGGTTTAAGGGATTTTGGTGATCGATTTAAACCCCTTTTTGTCTTGAACGACTGTGATTGATGCTGACATCGGCATCTGTTCAAGTCATCTGGCATGCCGTGTAGCAGCGTATGGAAAGATTGACGTGGCTCCGGGTGATACGCCGTCGTGCTGTTCCGCATTTAATGCGATGTGCCGCCGAAATCTTTGCGGTAATAAAAAATGCGCTCCTTTGTGTTCAACAATTTTCTCTCTCCTTAATCTTCGCCAAGAGTTGCATAAGATAGTTTGAAAGGCTATCTCTAATAGGAGAGCTGAGCTGCTACTTCTTTGGCCAGGTAGAAACTGTTTCTCCCTTCGATCATGTTGTATGATAACCTTGACAGTTTTCCTCGCGTAGTGGCCAATCAGTTCTTGAGAATATTTGCGCAGGCCATAATTTTGTAGTGTCATATTCTGATACGGGATAACATATGCAGGTTACCATCGATCTAATCTATCACACATTGAGATTGTATTTGCATACGACAGTTGTTGGATATTCAATTCACGACTCTTCAGATTCTGAATCTAGACACAAAGTGTTGTAACTTCTTGGAATGTCGTTCCCTACATTTAAATGGAAGGGTATCGTCTCGAACATCGCTCGATCACTCCCATAAATATCTATTCACGAAGATATCATCGTCGTCACTTTCCATATCCTTCTTAATTGACCCCACTGTACCCATTCACAACCATGGTTTCTGCAAAGATCATCTCCATTGATCGTAACAAGATCTTCAATAGGGTTGGTTTGCAGGTTGTGTATATGTCTGAACCTCAGGTGCATGACAAAGTGATGAGGGGTTTACGAGCCAACGGTCTAGAGAAGTTCGTGAGCCTAAGGCCACATAATTTCAAAAAGATGTCCTGAGGATGTTTGCCTACTAAAGCCTCATCTCAGGAGAGGGTGAAATTATTGGCATCGTCAAAGGCCAACTGGTTCGCTGGACTCCTGTTTCCTTTTCTAAGGACTTTGGGCTCCCCTGAGGTCGCACTCCAGTTGAGAACTGTTTCGAAGGTGTGACAGCGCCGGAGTGGTCTTCCTGGCGCAGATGGAGGGAGGTTGATGCTGATTTCCACCCAAGGGCCTCGGCATATTGGCTGATGCCTAGATATAGAGTGGTTTTCGACATCATCAACCACATGATCGTCGGCAACCCTCTGCTGGATCTGGACTTTTCTCCGGCTGTTTGTAAGGGAATGATGACCTTTGAAGGTGAAGAGGAAGTTGACTGGGCTGCATTCGTCTTCAACCAGGTGCGGGAGTCTTTGGAGATTCTCCCAGATGTTCCAATTCCTTATGGGATGCAGCTGAGCTGGCTTCTGGTGCAGAAATTCCCATCCCTCACGCATGACTCAACCAACCTAACGGATTCTGACTTCCATCTCCCGAGACCTCGTCCCTCTCATTAACTAGGAATGATACTTCATTTCTTTTGTACATTGTAGAATTTTTGTTCCAGTAATGTACCTCTGGTTGATGAAATGAAGATGCTTTATCTTTTCTGTCTTGAGATACAGAGTATGACAGTACACTTTCCCTAACTGCACACATTATGCACTTGTATGTGATTTAAACTTTTGAAATTCGCAGAATCTAAACTTCCTTCTTTAGAGATAAAATATGTACCCTTAAAATCGTAGCCGTACATTCAAGGACTAATTTCTTGCAAGTCTACTCCTTTAGCTTCCTGTAGTATTTGTCTTTACGTCTATTCTGGAGTAAAGAGATGCAGAGCATTTAATTCTGATTCATCGATCCTTGCGCAAAAATCTCCAATAAGTACTCTTGACATGAAGTAATACTTATCACTTCATATTTGCACAAGTCTCTTAGCTTCTTTGTAATATCTTCCAGGAAAATGGATCCTCGTCCTGAGATGGTAAAAGGTATTGCGAAAATCTCTATCCACAGTCACGGAGAATGAGATTTACTTCAATCTCAATGATGAGGGGTTCCACTTGACTGCTGACTATCTTGCTCTTGAGTTTGGCCTTAAACGAGGAGGCATCCCTGTTAAGGACTATCTCAAGTATGTCATAGGGCCTGAGTGGTCAGCATGGCAACGGTGGAGGGTAGCGGAGGTCGGTTTCCATCCGACATGACTAGCAATTTTCTCCAGTCACGTTATCAAGCAACTTTTGACATAATTAACCAGATGATAGTCTTCAACCCTCCTTAGGATACGGACTTTTCTCCATTGGTATGGAAGGCTATGATGGAATTGGAGGACCAGGCTGACGTAGATTGGGTTGCTTTCATCTTCGACCGCCTGATAACTGCATTTAAAAATCTTCCTGAGGTTACCATCCCATACAGCATGCAACTGGGCTGGCTCATTGAGAAGCGGCTCCCTCTCCTCACGGAGGATGGGACAAGACTAATTATCATCGACTACTATCCTTCAAAATGTGCTTCCACCTATTTCCCGTAGATGTGAACTCCATGTATCTTGATATGACAATGTATCCTCCTCTTTATAATGAAGAAAGTAGTTGATTTCTCTGGATGTATGAATGACTTGTCTCCTCATTTCCATCTTTAATGAATGAGCTCTTATTTCCTTTGTTTCTTCAACAAACTACAATCATCGACAAACTATAATTGACTTAATCACTATCTCAACCATGTATAGTTTGACGATCTTGAATCAATTAATTGTCATCTCCTTCTCTTGAGAGACCATCAAACTCTAGAAGACCTAGTTTGATGCATAGCTCTTTGAAACGAGCCTCAGGTAGCGGTTTGGTAAAGCTGTCCGCTTGCCTGTCTTCTGTTCTAATATATTCCACCGAGACATCTTCCTTTTCAACATGATCTCGAATAAAATGATGACGAATATCGATGTGCTTCGTCCTGGAATGTAGAACTGGATTCTTTGAATTAGAAACTTCACTGTTTTTATCACTGTAGATATGAACACATCTAGTGTCTATTCCATAATCCTTAAGTTGGTGCTTTATCCAAAGCACTTGACCACAACAACTAGCTGTTGCTACGTACTCCGCCTCAGTGGTCGATGTAGCCACGGAATGTTGTTTCTTGCTAAACCAGCTGATCAGTTTATGTCCTAAAAACTGACACGTTCCACTTGTGCTCTTTCTGTCGACTCTGCATCCTCCAAAATCTGAATCAAAGAATCCATTTAATATGATTCCATCAGTTTTGGGATACCAGATACCTAAAGACTCTGTACTCTTAAGGAATCGCATGGAATCTTGCACATACTCCCACGACATAAGATATATCTGGTTGGCTGGCAGTTAGATACAGTAGAGACCCAATTATTCCTCTATAAGTAGTCGGGTTTATAGGTTCTCCTTCTTCATCGAGAGTGATCTGAGAACTGGTGCTCATAGGAATCCTTAGTGATTTTGTTTTCTCAGGACAAAATTTGTTGATCAGGTCTTGAGTATACTTCTTCTGACTTATGAAAATCCCTTCGTCAAACTGATCAACTTGCAAACCAAGAAAGTATGTCATCTTGCCCATCATACTCATCTGAAATTCATTCTGCATCAGCTGGGCAAACTTCTCACACAACTTGGTATTTTTGCTTCCGAAGATGATATTGTCTACATATATCTGAACAAGTAGGATGTCCTCTCCATCTTTGATCTTGAATAAAGTTCGATCGATAGCACCTTTTTGAAATCCACTTATGAGCAGAAACTGTGAGAGAGTTTCATACCATGCTCTAGGTGCTTGCTTTAATCCATATAAAGCTTTCCTCAGCTTGTAGACTTGATTTCCTTGCTCGAAAACTGGGGGTTGTTTGACGTAGACTTCTTCCTTTAATTTGTCGTTAAGGAAGATACTCTTCACATCCATCTGAAGAACTGTGAAGTTGTGGTATGCTGCATACGCCAGGAATAACCGAATAACTTCCAGTCTGGCAATTGGAGCAAATGTCTCATTGAAGTCTATTCCTTCGTATTGTGTGTATCCCTTTCCAACCAATCTTGCTTTGTTTCGAACAATAGTACCGGTCTCATCTCTTTTATTCTTGAAGACCCACTTGGTACCAATCATATACTGATGTGTAGGTCGATCCACCAGATACCACACATTGTTGCGAGTGAACTCATTTAGTTCTTCCTGCATCGCATTTATCCAGTCTGTTGATTGAAAAGCTTCTGTGATCTTCACTGGTTTGATCTGAGATAAGAAGCAAGACATCAATGTTGTCCCTTGTCTGGTTTGAACAGGATTTCCAATGTCATCGAGGATGGCTTCTTTGGGATGATCTCTTAGCCAACTTGGCTTCTTCACAGGTATGGCTTCAGCACGTGCAGCTGGATCTTCAGAAATTGTAGGATGTTCCCCTTGGGATAGTTCACTTCCAAATTTTTGAATTGTTTCTTCTTCTCCTTCCAAAACTTTTTCGCCTCCTTAATTTGAAGTGGCTTCACTTCCTTGTTCTGGAACTACATCCTGATCAGCATCTGGATTCTGAATGGCAGCTGGCTCGTCAACTGAGTCTGCTTCCTTGGTATCCTCAAGGTTGACTTCCTTGGGGTCAGCATGCTCTGCTTCCAAAACCGTTCTTTGTGCTTCATGGGGCTTCTTTTCACCTGGATCTTCTATGTTTATGATCTTTAAGGCCTCAGCGATGACATTTGCATCATCGGCCCTCTCGACTGCTTGGGGTTCAGTCGAGGCAACCGGAGTCTCAGATTTATCATTCATAGATCTAGTCAGAGGAACTGTTTGATTATGATCAAGATCATTTTTATGTTCCTCATTGACATCCTTGATCTCATGATTCTCCAAACTCAGTTCTTGAAGTGTCCTATGCACTAAAGTAGCTTCATAAAACACAACATGACATGTTATTTTCACAAGCTCTCCATACCCGAGGAACACTCCTTCATCAGCCTCAGGGCTGAAGGTAATCAACTTACATTTCCCATTATTATGAATATAACATGGTGAACCGAAAGCACGAAGATGAGCTATAGAAGACTTACGACCATTGTAGATCTCATAGGGAGTCTTGTGCAGCCGCGTGTTGAATGCACTTCTGTTCTGTGTATAACAGGTTGTCATCAAGGCTTCTCCCCAAAATCCTTTTCCAATGTCTGTTTCGGCCATCATGGTTCTCACTGCTTCTTTGAGTGTTTTGTTCATTCGCTCATCAAGACCATTTTGTTGAGGAGTTCTTGGGGCAGACTTCTCATGTACAATTCCAATCTCAGCGTAGAAGTCCATTAGAGGTCCGTTGCAAAATTCTGTCCCATTGTCTGATCTTATCCTCTTAACTTTCACTCCTTTATCATTCTAAAGACGATTGATTGATTCTGGAAGAAGAATTTTGACTTCATCCTTGGATTTGAGCAACACCACCCATGTATATCTTGAGGAGTCGTCAACAACCACTAATGTATATCTTCGTTTTCCAATTGTGGGTGGGGTGACTGGACCAAACAAATCCATGTGGAGCAGTTCCAAGATCCTCTCTGTGCTCACTGTGACTGGCCTGATCTTGAAGGAGGCTTTCGTCTATTTTCCGAACTGACATGTTTTACATACTCTTCGTTTCTGGAACTTCTTATGTGGCAGTCCTTCAACTAGATTATGAAGTTCAGATGACTAAGTCTCTTGTGCCACATCCAGTTTATGCCTTCTGAGGAACTGAGTGCTATGAGGTATGTCCCTCTTTCTCCACTGGACTAGTCTACATTGTATAGACCTCCTCTTTTGATTCCTCTGATTATGATCTTGTGTGTCACTTTGTCTATTATTTGGCATTCTGATTCTTCAAATCTGACAATATTGCCACTTTCACTCAGTTGACTTATACTAAGAAGATTGTGCTTCAGATTTGTGACTAAGGATACGTTCTGAATGATGATTCCGTTGTGCTCCACGTATCCTTTCCCAATCACTTGTCCCGTGCCTTGTTCCCGAAACTGACTGATGCTCCTTCATACATTTCAAGGTTCTTGATCAATTCATTTTCTCCTGTCATGTGAGCCGAGCATCCGCTGTCTAATATCTAGGTCTTTGCCTTCTTTAGTGGACTCGTACCCAGTATTTCATAATTTGAAGCGCTTTTCTCTTCCTTGGTAACGTCTCCATCAATGGCTGCCATGAAAGCAAGAAATGCTTCCTCATCATTTTCATCTTCAGACGTGTAGTAACCGTCGTCATGGTCTGGTACGTCTGGCACTTCGGTTCTTGTGAGCATTGCTTGGGCACTAGCTTTGGATGCTCTTCTTTCAAACATCTTCTTCAATTTGTCTCTCTCCTCCTGAGAGACTTGAGGGCATTCATACTTCAGGTGATCTGAAGAGTTGCACTCGTAGCATGTGCGTGGCTCTCTCTTGATGAATCTTTGCTCACTGGACTGAGCTTCCTTTTCTTTCCCTTTTTCTTTCTCGAGGAGTATGGTCAGGTTCCTTAACTGTTCTTCCAGTTTGGCAACTGACAGTTTAGTTTCCTTCTTTTGAACTGTGCTGGAGATGTCCTTCGTTGGTGAGGATTGATAGACAGTTTTCTCGAAGTGAACTGGCCTTTTTGAACGCCTTTGAAAGTCTCTCTTCACGAAGAAGGCTGCATCGCCATCTGCTTCTCGGAGTGAACTGACCTTTTTGAACGCCTTTGAAAGTCTTTTCTAACAGCTTCATTTCTGTTCTCCATTTGGATATCCCATTCATGAGCTTGAAGTTCGGCAAACAGTTCTTTGGTGGTCATCTTGGAGATATCCATTGTCTTTAAACTGGTGGTTTTGACGAACCAATCTTCTTTCGGCAGTCTTAAAAGAATTTTGGCATTCATATCGACCACCTTCTCTTCTCTTCCAAGACTCTTCATTTCGCTTACGATGGTATTGAACCTTGCTTCCATCGACTTGATTGTTTCACTAGATAGCATTTAGAAGGATTCGTATTTCTCCATGATGACCTGCTTCTTGTTGCGCTTCATCGCCTCTGTTTCCTTCATGAGGTCGTTGATCCAATCCCACAATACCTTAGCCGTGTTGTTCTCCACGGCTGCGCCCATGAGAGAATCTGGGAGGAAATGTATAATCATTTCCTGCGCGATGAGATCAACCTGGTGGCGTTTCTTGTCCTTAAGTATCCAGTCCTCCATAGGTTTGTCTATCATTTCAATGCCGCCTGGAGCATCTCCTACGGCGAGATTGACTTTGGGAATCTGGATCTTCAGAGGTCTATTCTTTGTGAGCGCCTCTCAACAGTTTCTACGTGAAGACTATGTCCACAGTTTTCTTGAGTATCTAAGCCTTGAAAGGACAACCTATCTGCGTAGTTTTTGTGACCTTTGCTCTACTCTGCTTGTCTTCGTCATGTATGTTTGATAGTTATCTCGTCCGAATGGCATCTTCTTCAAATCTGTTCCACAATTTTGATGGTTTCCTTCTTCCTAGACTAATAACTCTAAGGTATAGACTTTGGTATATAGTTTTGACACATCAAAACATCAAATTAAGGTGAGATTTCTACATCAATACCTAACAGTCAGCATGGAAGACACCAGTACGAATTTCCCCTTTATTTATACTTTCTCTTAGGGACTTAGATTTCGAGGTCTCACCATAATCATTAGCATCATCGATCTTCTCAATTGTGTGATGGACAATTGAGGGTGCTGGTTAAGAAGATCCATTATTCATAGATCTAGTCAAACAGTCGATTTGGCATTGAAAGAATTTGTGCCCGACTGATCATTGACGTCATTGATCTCGTGAATGTCTTCTCACATCTCTTTCTTAATCCTGCGTACCAAAGTAGCCTCATCAAAGATAACATTACATGTTATCTCCACAACTTTGGTAGTCTTATTAAATACCCGATATCCCTTGTGAGAAGAATGCCTATAACCAAGGAACATGCCTTCATCAGCTTTGGGAGAAAAGACATTCAATTTTTACTTGCCATTGTTATGAACATAACATGGAGAACCAAAAACATGAAGATGAGCTAGAAAGGGCCTACGACCATGATATATCTCGTATGGGGTCCTTTGAAGTCTATCATTGACGCTGCTTCGATTTTGAGTGTAGCACGCCGTCATCAATGCTCAACCCAAAACTTCTCACCCAAGCTGGTCTCTGCCAGCATGGTCTAGACTGCTTAAATTCCTTCATTTTGCTAGGCCATTCTGCTGCAGAGTTCTTGGAATAGAACGCTCGTGCCCGGTGCCGGCTTCTGCGCAAAGATCCATCAGTGGGTTGTTGCAAAACTTTGTCTCGTTTTTGGATCTGATTCTTTTCAATGTCATCTCTCGCTGGTTCTGGACTCGTATGATCAGCTCTGGCAGGATGATCTTCACTTTGTCCTTGGCCTTGAGAAGTTTGATCCAAGTATAGCGCGAGTAGTCATTTATGAGTACTAAAGAAAATCTTTTCCCTCCAATGGTTGGGCGAGTTACAGGACCGAATAAGTCCATATGAAGTAACACCAACACTTGGGTAGTGCTTGGGCCGACGGATTTGTTGTTGAAGGAGGCCTTAGTTTGTTTCCCTTGCTGGCAGGCCTTGCATACTGATTAACCAGTCTGGTCTTCAGATTAGTTCCAGCTTACAACTCGATATAAATCCTTTACAGGACATATATTTTTCGACTATACTAAGACAATCTAAGATGACTTTAACATACTTTGACCCGCCAAAACAATATAACATAAGAAAATTTCGAACAAATTTCCTAACAATGATAAAAGCTCGAGCTCATTCAGTGAAACTCATTTATTAAACGAACAAAATTGAGTAATGTAGTATTCGGCTCGTGAGTAAGCTCATTAGTTAAAGTTAGTATGAAATATATAATTATTAATATTTTCATTATGATAACATTAGGAAATATGATAAATATTTATAGTTAAACGAAAAATTGAATATGAGTACAAATATAATTTTTTTGAATAAATAACTTTTTCATAAAATAATGAATAATATAAATTTAGAAAGTTTGTTTGGGCTCGACTAAGGCTCGATTAATGTTAGGAAGTATTTCTACCACATTGTTATGTTTTGATATCTCAAAAACTATATAGAAACCACTAAATTCGAAGTGTCTCTAGTCTGTTCAAACATGTAAAGTCATGTTTAGGATGTTTTATCGAGTTGTAATAGAACATATCAAGACAAACAGGTTTCCACCAGTTTGAGCTTCGCATGATAATAGAAGAAATTGGCTACAATCGTAAGTACTAGTTTGGAGAATCCAAATGAAGAAAACTGGTTGACGTCACAAACATAAAACTGACCAATTCTACTTAAACCTATCATTCTTGTGCACGAAGACAAAGGCTTTAAGAATGGGCATTACTGAAAGTCCGAAGACCCTAGTGTTGTATCAGTTTTGATTCCTCGGACTGACTAGAATAGCCGTTCAGACACGCTATCGTGTCAACATCCTACATCAAAAAATTAGGAGCAAACGCAAACTTTCTTGAAAACCAACCTGTCATTTGTAGAAGAGAGGTGCCTGATTGGATTTAATCCAAATTGTCTCTAAATGGCTACCATTTTAAACCTCTATAAATAGACGAATTATCCCCAGAAGAGAGGTTGCAACAATCGAGGCCGAATTTTAAAGCGAGCAATGAAACACAACCAAATTACAATCTTAATCTTTCAAAACTCGAGGCTTTTCTAAGCTTACTATGTGCCATCTTTGGACACGAGACTTGTTGCTTTCTAAGCACAAGTTTACATCTTGGTGCTCTTACTCTCTAAGTAAGAACACATCAGTCACAATCTTTCTCCAAGTTGTGATTCTTATTTGCGTCCAATCAAAGTGATCGACAGTTCCAAAAAGAACCCTACAGTTTCCATGTCCCAAAAGAAGGCTTTGTGGTCTGCCCACACCTCCAAATCTGTGAAGTGGAGGAAACAACGGCCTAGGCGAGTGAGCAAGTGGACTGGTGGACACTGACATTCATCAGCTTACGATGGACCGTGAGAACTCGTGTATTCGAAGTTTAATGTATTCCTAACTTAATGTTTGAAGAAATGACGTAGGGCTTTTGTTTCCGAACCTCTATCAATTCTTTTGCATTTACTGCTTTATTTACTTTTTTTGTAAGGATTTAAAACTTAACGCTATCTAAGTTTGAAGTATATCTCAAACCTGAACCTAATCTCAAACTTGCTAACAAGAAGTTTTCAGAGACATAAACTGGTGAGTAACAACCAGTTTTTCATTGCAAGTTTTCTTGTAAAATTTGCACTTAAAATTATGTTTTCGGGACCAACAATTAAGTTTGTGAACTTAAAATTATTCGATAAAAAAATTTAAAGTTTGACTATTCAGCTCGACTCGATTCGATTACACCTCTGCGTTTTAATAATAAATTTGCATTGAAATAAGATCATATTCTTACACTCCCTACTTCTAATTTTATTATAATTTTCATTTATTATAATTTGAATTGATTTTACAAGTTAGGTTCATTCCACCCAATTAAAGTTTTTAATATTTTTAGAATATAATTTTCGATTGTTGATTGATGTATAATTATTAAAACTGATTAATTTAAAACCATTACAATTTAATTTTATTTGAAAGATTATATATTATATTATATAAATATTGAATGAAATGTTCCATTTCTACACTAAAATTTTGTTCATCTTTATTTTTTTAGATACGTTAATCTTGATTTGTTGGATAAACAATATTTCCAAATTAAATGATAAAACAATAATAATTATTGATCTCAAAATCAGAGAGTAATATATGCTGCGGAAAAATATAAATGTCTTGCTCTTCAAATCTAAGAATTAACTGTATCTGGTCAGTTATAATTAAAAAAAATTATTAGTTGCATATCTCAGAAAAGTCGATCCCTTTTATAATAATAATGCAGATATTTTTAGGGGAGAAACCCCCTATATTTACAAGGAAAACAAATTTAAATATAATAAGATATATATCCAAAAAATTTCATACCATGAATAAGTTATTTCCTATTCAATATAGAGTAGATATGATTAAATCCTACTTAAGTAAGAAACAAGATATATGACATTTTTTTCCATATTTATCCAATTAATGCGCCTAGATGTCGACAAGAGTGGTTTGATCGCGTTAGGCAGAAAGCGACTCGATCACTTACTCGAGTCGATATTTATCTAACAATTGGACTTGGTTTCGTCTATTGGGTTACATTTTACTTGTAAATGGATCCAAAATGAGCATGATTATTTTGGGCACTAACAATGATGATAATTTTTTTTTCACTTTCTTGAAAGCCAATTTAGTTTATTTTGAGAAATTGAGCCCAGACCACGACAATACCAACTATGGTTGCAGCAATCGAGCTGAGAAGATGGGCTTTTATTTTAGCCCAAACAATCATTTATGAATTATGCATGTCGGCACAAAACGCTTAATTATTTTTTAATTACTATGCCCTGAAGAATCTCGATCTGAAAATTGATCAATGTCTAAAATTTAACTCAATTTAATTTTTTTAAAATTATTCTGCTGATGGAACAGAATAAATACTTCTTTAGTTTGATAGAATCTCAATCATCCATATTATTGAATGACTAAGTATAAATTTTTAGGCTGAAATGAAGTAAAAATATTGTCAATAATATAAAATAGATAAGTTTAATTTGGTAATTAATAAATTCCAATTTATTGGAATTCCCAAATAGTTTTGAAGACTATTATATGCTAGTCCCTACATTCTTGTTAGGGCTTTTCGTAGTTCAGGTGACTCCAGTGCAGTTCGTCGGTTTCTTGTCAGAGGCTTTCCGTCGGTCATTCTCACCATCATACCTATGCTATCTATATCCCTGTTTCTTCCCTACACAAAGCCCATTTCCTCCATTCTCGTCACCTCCATCTTTAATATACCCGTTTGTCGACTCATCTTCTGTGAGTCTAAACCCTGAGACCGTTCCCCTTCCATTCCCTCTTCCGTCGTCCTTTAATCTACTAAACCCCTGACTATTTCTCTCCCCATCTGCAACCCAACCACTTTCACCCTTTCCTGTCTTTCCTTCTGTCTCTTTAGAGCTTATATCCTTCCTTACGGTTGAGTTTTCCTTTCTTTGGTTTCTTTGCTTTTTCTTTGTAGGTAACTTTCTTTCATGGACATCCCAACTTCTCTTCCCATTGCGGTCCAAAGTATGAGTGAAGGGGAAGAAGAGATCATGCACTTTGAGGAATACGACAATGGCCTTCAAGAAAACCAAGAATGGATCTTGCTTGGAAAAGTTTGGACAAAGAAATCGTATAATAGCAAAGCCCTTATCGACACTATGAAGAAGGTTTGGAATCCTACTTAAGATCTCTATTGTGCCGAACTAGGAGAAAATTTATTCTCGTTTAAATTTGAAGCAAGGAAAGATATGGAAAAAGTTCTACAAATGGTGCCTTGGCATTTTAACAAATATATCTTGGTCTTTAAACAACTTTCAGCAAATGTCCAACCCTCACTTATGGAATTTAATACTACCCCTTGTTGGATTCGACTTTATGACCTTCCAACAAAGGCGAGGGGAAAAAAAACTCAAATCCATTGGAAGCAAATTTGGAGAAGTGATGGAAATAGACACACGATTCACCACAAGAATCTTCAAAAGTGTGCGGCTAAAAATAATTCTGTATTTGGAGAAGAGCCTCAAAAAAGGAACAAAAATACAGTTAGGAAATGGAGAACCATGTTGGATTCCGGTTACTTACGAAAGACTCCCGAGTCTTTGCTACTGGTGTGGGAGACTGGGACATAACTACTCTGAATGTGATGAGATGACTGATGAGCAATATCTCAAAATCAAAGGCAATGTGAAGAACATGCCATATGGAGATTTGTTGCGGGCATTGCCACTGAAACAGATAACCACATTTAGAAATGAGCCAGCTGAGATAGGAACTAAAGTTAGAAAAGATCTCCTTGGAATAATCTTAGCAGCGGAAAGCAAAAAGGAGCAAGACTCCGGCTTGGAGGAGAAACAAGCAAATAAAGAGTTCATGAAGGAAATTGAAACAAACCTTAAGAAAATAGAGATGAAGGATAATGACAGGGCATCAACCTCTAAATGCAATGAGCAGGAAGCAGAATCAGGCCCAAAAAAGGATCACACCAACTCTGATATCACAGAGAATACTAGAAATTACTACCAGACCTACCCTCTGAACCAACCCAGCATAAGACCACCTCTTTCACCAAAGAATTCCAAAACCAACCATACAAGTTGTAGCCAATTAAATCTTGCATTCTACCCTCCCAACCACCTTGACTAAAAAACCACACACAACCTTCACACTAACCTACCCTACACACCAACCAAACTCCTCCTTGAACTCTTTAGATCAAATAACCAGCCCCCTATCTAGAAACTGTGCCGCAACAGTCATTTAAAGGAAAAAGAAGAAAAAAAAAGCCTTAGACAACCAATTCAAGAAATTGGAAAAGACTGCCAAACAAACACACCCAAACTAGGAAGGAAAGCGAGAGGATTACTGGATAAAGGAAAGAAGACCTGATGGAAGTAGATGAAGTGAAGGAAACCAATGGAAAAAAAGCCAAAACTGGAACTGAATCTTTTATATCGGCAGAGGCTGCAAAGCAGCCCTGCTGGGAGCAATAAAAATCCTCAATTAGAACTGTCGCGGGCTTGGGAACCTGGGAACATTTCGAATCCTCATGAAGATCCTAACCAAGGAAAAACTCCATATCGTTTTTCTCATGGAAACAAAATTACTGGAAAAGGAGATGCGCAATATTAATTCTAGGAGGCTCGCTTTTGAAAATTGCTTTGGTGTGGGATGTGATGGGTTTTGTATACCGAAAGCATTTATTATAATGAGTATACAATGATTTATTTCTCCTATCTGTTAACAATCTTACATGTATGAACAATGGTATCCTCTTGTCTCACCGAGAGGGACGATCATACGGCGTGTTGTAGATCGCAGAAGACAGTATGATCACTTGACCTAGTGAGACATAAACTTGATCACAGCTGAGACAGCGTATGAGGATACGTCTGTCCGGATGGCTGCGGCATTGTCGGAATAAGTAGTCTGTCTTGGATACTTGACATGCTGGTACGCAGAGGTGGCGTATTGATGGACCGCAGTGAGATGTATTCGTCTGTCTGACATCAGCGAATACAAGATCTCGTTATATTGATTGAGTCTAAACCCTAACGAAGGTTCAGGGGTTTGCACAGGTTGACTGTTGCTTTGACTTGCCATGGTGGAGAGCCTAAGTAACGTGCTCGTATATACGCATCTTGGGTAACAGCAGTTCATGTAGTACCGCCTGAGACTGGGTTTAGGTAACCATATCCGAGTAATAGGATGGGGACATTCCCTGAGGAGCTCAATAACATTCATCGTACCAAAGTCCTGCAGGCTGATTAATTTCAGGCACGAATGATAAGGTTTGAGTGGTACTACTCAGGAATTATAAGATATTAATTAACTGTAGTTAGAGCTTGTCAGAGGCTCCGATTAATTAATGGATGTCCGGTAACCTTAAATATGGGGATTCTCAATTAATGCAACCCGTTCTCATAACGTGATAATAAAGGGGTAGGTCAGTATTAATTATGTGGCGAAAAAGAATTAATATTAATTAATTAATTGTGTCCTGGGTTGTGGACATGGGAATTAATTAATTTATAAGCCCACTTTATTATTTGCATTAGGTCCCAGGTCTGGCCCAAATAAGTGTGCTGAATTGAGCCCAGTAGCCCATTAGGGATAAAACCCTGGGTCTATAAATAGACCACTCTCTCTGGAAACCCTAGCCACCTTTTGTGATTATTCAAATTAGTCAAAAACCTAGGGCAGAGAGAGAGGAGGCGCCGATCCCAAGAGGAGAAGGAGGAGAATTTTGATTCAGGTCCTGCTCAAGCCACAGATCTACGGAGTCCTCACCAGTAGTAGATCTGATCAGCACCAGGATACAGATCTGAAGATCTAATCAGGAGAACAAATTCTTTTTCTCTTGATTTCTTTGTTTTTGATTTTATTCTAAGAAATTAGAGATCTAATTTCTTATTCCGCAGATAAAATCGGATTGCGTGGTTGAATTCGAGTTGGAAATTCAAACGCAAAAGATCAGTTCATACTCGACGGATTTACGGTAAATTCCTCAATCCACAATTCTGGTTATTAAATTCATAGGAGCATGCTAGGATTTATTATGATTTTAATTATGCACAATATCCATAAATCGATCAGGTTCAGTTTGGTTTTGGTGATTCGGTTCACGGGAAAACCCTATAATTGGTATAAGAGCCAGGTTTCTGATTTATGGCTCTATTGTTCATAATTAAATTCGATATGCATGTATGAATTTATTATTTTATGAATGTTGGTTTTTGTTCCTCGTGGCAACCCGTGTAATTCAGCCCACGGTGGTTTATCCGTGTAGAGCTGAATTAATTTTGTAAAATCACGAGAAAATCTGTGATTAATGTAGATTTTGAAAAATTGTAATAGAATAGATTCTGCATTTTTTTATTTTTCAAAATCTGTAATTGGACGGGTCGAGGACGAAGAACGAAGACTGAACCGACGAAGGGCCGGCGAGGACGACAGCGGACTGCGGCACGCGGCGCGGCAGGCGCACGGTCAGGGCGTGCAGCGCGCGCGAGGCTGGACAGGGCGTGCGGCGGCGCAGGGCGGCTGGCGGCGGCAGTGGTCGTCGTCGGCTAATGTTGTCTTGTCGCGGAGGCTCGTGTTTTGGTGGTTTGTGCAATCCTGTGTAAACCCTAGGGTTTGCATTAGGGTTAGGGCAAATCATCAGGTCACAAAGGCCTAAATCCCAAAAAGATTTGGTGGATCAATTTTTGGAGGCCCTTGAAGATTTGGAAGATTTGAAAAAGATTTGGAAATATCAATATAAAATTCAAATTCAAATTGTAATAGATAGAATTTATTTTTTCTATTTTTGGGGCCACGAGTAATTTTTTATTTGTCTTAATTGTCCTCGTATGATATGTGATTTATTTATGTGCGCAATTAAGCATGTGTAGATAATAGGAAAATCATGATTTAGCGCTTTTATTATTTACAGCTTTCCAAGCATGCATATGTGATTAATTTCTTGTTGGATTATATTTTTGGAATTTTTGGGCTTGTATTATTACATGCAAAAATTTGGGAAATATAATGACAAAGAAATTATGTGTGCGCATAAAGAAACCTTTTAAAAGAAAAATACTAAGCATATTTTTTAATTAAAATCAGTAGACCTCCACAAAGCGGTCCTAGGCTGTAAGTGTATCTCTCGTTCTAGTAAACGTCTACAAGTGTAGCTTGCTAGTTCCTAGAGGTGCATGGGTACGGTTGTTGGGATTTCTAGACAAACAATTAAAATCATGTGAATAGTGGGAGGGTTTTGCGTAAACGTCTACGAGTGTAGCTTGCGTAGATCTCTTTCACAAGTATTCTAGGATTGATTTAAATTATAGATAACAAAAGATTTAAGGGTTGTGCGGTATGGTTACGTGCCATGCTAAACTGTCTCTTTTGGCCAGAGTTAAATTTGTGGTTAATTGCTTAGAAGCATCTTAGAATATAATGCAAGAATTGCATCCCTGTTCTTGAGAGATGGATTGGTCTAAGGTTTTCACTAATTATTAATTTCTAGTGTCAAAAGCATCCTGACAAGGTAGTGAAATTAAATGGATTGGGGCTTAAAACCCGCAGTTCTGGTTGAGGGTGACATCGTAAACGTCTACGAGTGTAGCTTGCGGTGGGAACTCTTGGGCAATTAGTGGAAAACATTTGTATTTGATTTATTAAAAGGTTTTCAATGCATTTGTTTTCGAAGTTCTACATGTATGTTCTTATTTAAGATGCTTTATTGTTTCAGATATGTCTATGTCTAATGTCATCAATATTCTCGCACAAAACACTCTAACTGGTCCGAACTTCCTGGAATGGAAGCGCAATCTCGAGTACCTCCTGATTGCAGAAGAACATATGTTCGTTCTGCAAGTACTTCGTCCCAAAGTGCCAACTGCTGAATCCAGTCAAATGGATATAGACTTTTATAACAAGTGAGAGAAATCGAACAATGTAGTCAAGTGCTACATAATGACCACTATGTCGAAAGTCTTACAGCAGCAACATTAGCACCATAGGGATGCCTATGACATCATGACGAGTCTGGAGGCAACCTATGGGGAAACTGATAGAGCCGTCAGGTTCAATCTCATGAGGGAAATCATAAGAAAATCACTGATGGCACCTCAGTGAGAGAGCACGTAGTTACCATGACTCACCTCATGGATGAACTAACTGTGCATGGTGGAGGTATCGACGCTGAGGCTAAGGTCCATATCATACTGAACTTTCTACCCAAGTCCTTTGAGAGTTTTAGGCTGAATGTTGTCATGAACAAGAAAGAGTATACTCTCAACGAGTTGCTCAATGACTTGATGGCAGCAAAATCTGTCATGAACCCTCATAAGGTTGCCTTGGCCACTTCTGGTAATCTCTCTGCTGTACCAAAAAGTATGAAGCATAAGAAAGGGATTAAGAAGTGAGCCAAGAAGACACCTGTGAAGGATGGTGGGGCTGGGAAAAAGCCTAAGGTGGCGACTGACAGGGACATGTGCTTCAGGTGTGGTAAGAAAGGACATTGGAGGAAAGATTGTCAAGCCAACAAAGCTAGACAAGGTATGCCATTTCCATGTATAACTGTAAGCATGATTAGAGTCCGTTGTTGCTCTGCTAGAGCTGTAAGCACTGACTTGCTGATCATGTTGTTGTACTTTGCAGGGGACCGTGCCGACAAGGCTGGTGAGTGATGGCAAGAAGATACCAAACTGGATGAAGGCAACGGTTTTTGACGGAGCTTCATGGAGTTTTCTTTTCTTTATGTTTTGATGAATTAAGTACATTTGAGAGTTTATTTGTGGGCCGTGGTTTATCGGCAGGACAAATTTTATCAACTTTTATGGATATTTGTTATTTATGATTTTATCATTGGTAGTAACAATGTTATCCGTTATGAGATGTTGATTTACAATCTCTATGTTACTTCGATCAAAACATGTCCTTTGTATTGCATATAATTCATCTGTAATTGATAATCCTAGAAAGAGAAAACTTACTTCTTCTGATGAGGATCTTACATATCTCTGGCACTTGAGACTGGGTCACATCAGCTTGAAGCGGATTCAAAGACTTGCAGATGACGGTACATTGGACCTAGTCCGGGCTGTACCTTATCAAGTCTGCGAATCCTGCATCGAGGGCAAGATGTCAACTAGGCCTTTCAAGGCTAGTCAGTCTAGAGCAGAGGAAGTTTTGGAATTGATCCATTCTGACTTATGTGGACCGATGTCCACGCAGGCTCGTGGAGGGTACGAGTACTTCGTCACTTTCATTGACGACTACTCAAGGTACGGAAACGTTTACTTGCTTCGCTACAAGTCTGAATGCTTTGAGAAATTCAAAGAGTTCAAGGCTGAAGTAGGAAAGAAGGTCGGGAAAACTATCAAGTCCCTGCGATCTGACCGCCGTGGCAAATACCTCGGTAACGAGTTCCTGCAGTATTTGTCAGAAAATGGGATTACATCCCAGTGGACTGCATCGGGTACTCCCTAGCAAACGGTGTAGCTGAAGGAAGAAATAGGACTCTTCTAGAGATGGTAAGATCAATGATGAGTTATGCAAACTTACCAATTTCGTTTTGGGGCTACGCATTGGAAACAGCAGCTTACGTGCTTAATGTGGTGCCTTCTAAATCAGTTCCTAAGACACCTTCTGAGCTCTTCCTTGGTCGCAAACCTAGTTTGTGCAAGTTTAGAGTATGGGGCTGTCTGGCACACGTACTGTCGAAGGAACCTGATAAGTTAGAAAGCAGGTCAAAAGTAATACTGTTCATAGGGTATCCCAGGCAAACGAAAGGTGGTTACTTTTACTGTCCTGAGAGTCAAAGAGTCGTTGTTAGCACCAATGCTAGATTCTTGGAGGACGAGTATGTGAGTAATCACAGGTCAAGGAGTGATATTGTTCTTCAAGAAATTGAGAACGAGAATGCAATTCCAAGGGAAGGGGAACGTGTAGATGTGGGTGCACCTGTGAGAGGTACAACACCACAGACACGTTCTTCAGTGCAAGGTGCAGGACCACAAGTCACTGCACCTACTACTGACACGGCACCGATTCCTCGTCGTAGTGGGAGAGTTATTTTTTAGCCGGAAAGGTACATATTCGTGGGTGAGTCTTCGGACTTGAGCCCGGAAGACGGACATGAGGACTCTGACCCACTGACTTACGAAGAGGCAGTGCAGGACAAGGATGTTGCCAAATGTCGTGTCGCCATGGATTCTGAAATTAAATTCATAACTGCTATGGATGTATACCAGAAACTGATTTGTCGGATGGCTTTAGGGCCATAGGGTGCAAATGGGTATACAAGAGAAAGAAAGGGGCGGATGGAAAGATCACGGATTTTAAAGCCAGGCTGGTGGCAAAGGGTTATAGTCAGAAAGAGGGCATTGACTATGACGAAACCTTTTCACCCGTAGCCATGCTCAAATCCATCCGGATACTCCTTGCCATAGCTGCACATGTGGACCTCTAGATCTGGCAGATGGATGTCAAAACCGCTTTTCTAAACGGTTACCTTGAAGAAGGTAGGGACATCTATATGCAGCAACCCGAGGGTTACATAAGCAAGGGCGAAGAACATCTTGTCTGGAAGCTTAGGAAGTCCTTGTATGGACTTAAGCAAGCTTCAAGGTCGTGGAACTTACGTTTCAACGATGTGATTAAATCCTATGGATTTGCACAGTTGGAAAACGAAAGTTGTGTTTACCGACTTTGTGTCAGTGGGAGCGTGGTCTTCCTTGCACTTTACGTTGATGACATACTCCTATTTGGAAACAACGAGGGAGTGATGTTGGAAATCAAGGCTTGGTTATCCAAACAGTTCCAAATGATGGATCTGGGAGAAGCTGGCTACATTCTTGGGATTAAGGTCTTACAAGATCGTAAGAGAAGAATGTTGAGCTTATCCCAGGCATCCTATGTGGATACTGTGATAGCCCGGTTCAACATGCAACTCACCATGAAAGGCTTGCTACCTTTCAGACATGGCGTTCATCTTTCTAGTGGGCAGTGTCCTCAGACACAGCGGGAGAAAGATGAGATGAGTCTTGTACCATATGCTTCGGCAGTGGGTAGCCTCATGTATGCGATGTTGTGTACCAGGCCAGATATTTGTTATGCCGTTGGCATAGTAGCAAGATATCAGTCTAACCCTGGACAGGCGCACTGGACTGCTGTAAAGCACATCCTCAAGTATTTAAAAAGAACTAGGAATTTCTGCCTAGTTTATCAAAGTGAGGATTTGTGCCCTTTGGGTTATACGGACTCGGATTTCCAAGGAGACCAGGATGAGAAGAAATCGACCTCAAGATAAGTGTTTACCCTGGGAGGTGGAGCTATATCTTGGAGGAGCTCAAAGCAGAAATGCATTGCTGACTCCACCATGGAGGCGGAATATGTCGCCGCCTTCGACGCCTCGAAAGAGGGGTGTGGCTCCGGAACTACCTTTTAGAGTTGGGCATGATCCTGAGTTTGCCGAGGAGCATCACAATTTATTGTGATAACTCTGGTGCAGTGGCAAACTCAAAGGAACCGCGGTCTCACAGGGCAAGCAAACACATAGAGAGAAAGTACCATATCATACGAGAAATCGTATCGAGGGGCGATGTGCTGATTAAGAAGATTGACACTGCTGACAATCTTGCTGATCCATTTACAACGAACTTGCCGCAGAAAGATTACGAAAGACATATTCGTGAGCTGGGTCTGAGGTGGATGCCGACCACTGATAGTGGTTAAAGAGATAGCAGACTAGATAGACGGACTGTATACTCTGTAATAGCTTAGTTATGCTTTGAGTATAAGTGGGAGATTGATGGGTTTTGTATATAATGAGTATACAACGGTTTATTTCTCCTATCTGTTAACAATCTTACATGTATGAACAATGGTATCCTCTTGTCTCACCGATAGGGACGATCATACGGCGTGTTGTAGATCGCAGAAGACAGTATGATCACTCGACCTAGTGAGACATAAACCTGATCACAGCCGAGACAACGTATGAGGATACGTCTGTCCGGATGGCTGCGGCATTGTCGAAATAAGTAGTCTGTCTTGGCTACTTGACATGCTGGTAC
>JAPKLW010001092.1:185879-218757 GCA_026898455.1 Plectranthus barbatus
AGGGATAAAACCCTGGGTCTATAAATAGACCACTCTCTCTGGAAACCTTAGCCACCTTTTGTGATTATTCAAATCAGTCAAAACCCTAGGGCAGAGAGAGAGGAGGCGCCGATCCCAAGAGGAGAAGGAGGAGAATTTTGATTCTGGTCCTGCTCAAGTCACAGATCTACGAAGTCCTCACCAGTAGTAGATCTGATCAGCACCGGGATACAGATCTGAAGATCTAATCTGGAGAACTGATTCTTTTTCTCTTGATTTCTTTGTTTTCGATTTTATTCTAAGAAATTAGAGATCTAATTTCTTATTCCGCAGATAAAATCGAATTGCGTGGTTGAATTCGAGTTGGAAATTCAAACGCAAAAGATCGGTTCAGACTCGACGGATTTACGGTAAATTCCTCAATCCACAATTCTGGTTATTAAATTCATAGGAGCATGCTAGGATTTATTATGATTTTAATTATGCACAATATCCATAAATCGATCCGGTTCAGTTTGGTTTTGGTGATTCGGTTCACGGGAAAACCCTACAGGATGTAACAAAAATCAAGGAGGTAGAAGAGGAGGTTTGTGTCTTGGTTGGAATGATCAAATAAATTTGGATATTACTTCTTTTTCGGACCATCATATTGCTGAAAGAATCTCCAATAAAAAAAAATGTCATATGGGATTGTATTGGAATTTATGGGTAGCTTGAATCAGAAAATAAGAAGTTTACCTGGAAACTCATGCAAGAAATAAACAACAATTGTTGTCCAACAACCCTCTTCTTGGGAGATTTTAATGAAATTATGATAAATGGAGAAAATAAGGGAGGGCATCTGAAACAGGAAAGAGCTATGAGAGACTTCAGGGAGACTACAGAGAATTGTAAAATTATAGATCTTGGCTTCAAGGGATATCGCTTTACTTGGACGAATGGCAGGTGTGGAAAAGAGAACATTGAGTGTCGTTTAGACCATGTCCTTGCCTTTGAACAACGAAAGATGTTTTTCCATACTTTCAACTCCTAAATCTTGCTCGCTTGAAATCGGATCATGCACCTATTCTTCTCTCATGTTATGACAAGCCGATTATCGAGAATAAAATTATGAGACTCTTCATAGTGGAGCATGCTTGGTTCCATCATCCAGAGTTTGAAGAAATCTGTAGAAAAGCTGGGACGACACCCGCCCCTACTCTGATATGGCTGCAAAACTAAGCAAATATGCGAGCGGACTCTCATCTTGGGCTAATAAGGAATTTGGTAATGTTAAACACATAAATGAAGCACTATATAAAGAAATTGAAGATCTGCAGCAAACCACCTTGAGTGAAGAAGTGAAAAATAAACTGATCAAGGCAGATAAGGAGTTAGATGAGACACTCAAGAGAGAAGAAAGCTTATGGTTGCAGCGTAGTAAAACTCACTGGATCAAAGAGGGTGATAGAAACACATGGTTCTTTCACCAAAAGGCAAGCAACCATAGGAAAAGGAATACAATATTTGAACTGATTGATGATAATGGAATGTAGATCACTAAGCAAAGGGACATTATGAAAGAGCTTCAAGATTATTTCAAGTCCATGTTCAAAAAGGATGTCTTTGGCGAAGATGAAGAAGTTTGGAATGTCATTGAAAGTAGGGTTACTCCTGAGATGAACAAGGAACTGTTGAAGGAATACACCGAGGGGGAGGTGTATGAGGCTCTTAAGCAGATGCACCCGAAAAAATTGCCCAGACCTGATCGTATGTTACCTTTCTTTTTTCATAAATTCAGGTCAGTTACTAAAAAAGATTTTATTTCGGATGCTCTCCTAGTTATCAACCATGGTAGAGACCTTACCTACCTCAATCACACTCACATTATCCTCATCCCTAAAATAAAACACCCGAATGCCCCCAAAGATTTCAGGCCGATTAGTCTCTCCAATGTCATTACCCGGGTCATCTCTAAAACCATTGCCAACCGCCTAAAGAAATTTTTCTTGATCTTATTTCCAAAAACCAAAGCGCTTTTGACCCCGATAGGCTCATTAATGATAACGTCATGATAGCTTTTGAAATCTTTCATACCCTAAACAAGAAGAAAAAAAGGCAAAAATGGTTTGATGGCTTGGAAACTTGACCTTAGTAAAGCCTTCGATAGGGTAGACTGGGACTTCCTGGAAAATGCTTCTCACTTTGGTTTTCCATGAAAACTGGGTTAACATAATTCATAATTGCATTCGAACTATCTTTTATTCGATTTTAGTTAATGGAGTTCTCACTGATCGCTTCCTGCCTAGCAGGGGTCTCCGTCAAGGCGATCCCCTTTCACCTTTCCTCTTCTTGTTTTGTATAGAGATGCTCACTACACTCCTTAACCAAGCTGAAGATCGTGGCAAAATTCACGGCATCAAGGTTACTCGGAGAGCGCCATCAATCTCACACCTTTCTTTGCTGATGATTCCATCCTCTTCTCTAGAGCCACGATGGAAGTGGCAAATGAGCTGAGAAAGATTGTTGATAGGTGCTAAAAACTATCAGGATAGAGGATCAATCTTGATAAATCTGAGCTCTTTATCTCCCCAAACTTTAATGATGAGCAAAGAGCAACCCTCGTTTCTATTTTTCTGGTGAAAGATGTGGCAAAGGAAGGAAAATATTTGGGCTTCCCAACAATCATTCCGGAAAAGAAAAAAAGCTCATGTGCTGATATAAAGGATAAAGTACAACCCAAAATGAAAGGGTGGATTAGGAAAACCCTGTCCCAAGCCGGCAAGGATATTATTATCAAATCGGTTGTTCAAGCTATTCTAAGCTACTTGATGGAATGTCTCCTTATTCCAAAAACAAGTTGTAGAAATATGGAAAAAGAGGTTGCTCGTTTTTTTTTGTCATCAACAAATGAGGAAAATAAGATCCACTGAGTTTCTTGGGATCGACTCGTGTGTTCTAAGGCTGAGGGGGGTTTGGGATTTCGTGATCTACATTGCTTCAATCTGGCTTTAGTGGAAAAACATGTATGGCGTTTCAAAAAAGGCCCCCAGTCCTTAGTTGCAAAGATTTTTAAAGAAAAATATTTCCCCAACAAGGATATCCTTGAAGCTACACTTGGATATCAACCAAGCCAAGTTTGGAGAAGTCTACATAAAGCTGTTGTTATTGTGAAAGATGGAATGAGATGGAGAGTGGGTAATGGAGAGAAGATCATCATTGGGCGAGTTAATTGGATCAGCGATACATATACTCGACCCCCTGAGGTTATCAAAGATCAAGATATCTTTTTTAATAAAGTCAGCTCCCTCTTCCTCTCAGGTTCTAAGACATGGAATTCAAAGTTGATTAAAAAGATGTTCAATGAAAGGGACTCGGAAAAAATTCTTGTTATCCCCCTGGGAGTTACTCATCATGAAGACTTGATTTTTTTGAGATACTCAAACACGATAAATTTTTATGTCAAGTCGGCATACTATGTGGCAAGAAAGCTATTTGAGGACACCTACTCACAAAGAGATTCACCTAACATCATTCCAAAAGAAGGGAGACAACTCTGGCAGTTGAAAGTTCACCCAAAAATCCGCCTTTTCGCCTGGAAAGCTTGTTCGTATGCTCTCCCTACTAAGGATAATTTGCTGAAAAGAGGAGTCTTGACTGATCCAATTTGTGAGTTGTGCAGAGAAGAAAGAGAAACCATCGACCACCTCCTCCTCCAATGCCGGTGGTCGAAGAAAATCTGGTATACTTCTCATCACCGCCTCGATATTTGTAGTCTCAACAACACATCTTTTAAACTTCTTCTCTGGTAATTTTTGGAAAGAAAAACTGGAGTGGCTGGCCTATTCATCAATTTGGCTTGTGAAATTTGGAAAGCTAGGAATGACTGGAAATTTTTAAAGAAGCGAGTCGCACCACTTAACGTCATCGAAAATGCTTTCAACCATTGGAGGGAATTGGAAGTTGAAGATGAAAAAAAGGAAACGAAGAAACAAACTGAGATAACGGACAAGTGGAACAAGCTGACACAAGGAAGATTTAAATTAAATATTGATGTAGCTGTGTTAAATGAAAATGAAATTTGCATGGGCTTTGTCATCAAGAACGACGAAGGGAAGATCGTTTTAGCGGCAAGGAAGAAAACTAAAGCTCAAGAAAGCTCAACTCTCCTTGAAGCAATGGCTTTGAGGTTCGCTCTTCTAACAGCTAAATAATATCGAACTTGTGTTGATCAAGTGGAAACGGATAGCGTGCTACTGGCTCGGCAGGTCAACGGTAATTAATCTCCTACCCCTTACTGTGATGTTTTAATCTCTGATATAAAAAAAATTGCAGAAGATGTTGGACACCCTTCCTTCTACTACATCCAACGAAACGCCAATCAAGTTGCTCATCAAGCAACGAAAGGCCCAGAATCCATCTTGATCATCATGTACGCATGGATGTAATTCTTGCCTCTTTATATAAAAGCATTGCTTACTTTAAAAAAAAATTAATTTGGTCATTGTGTATAATCAGCATTCAAGTTTGTGCCACGACTTTATGTGCAGGGGCAGTGGCCACAAAAGTCAGCGACAAATTCTCACCAATTTTGGCTTCTCTCTCTATTATTCCAGTTTGACCGATGGATATCATATCAATTAATCATATATCTTATCACACCTAAATGAAGTATTATATATATTTAACTTATTCCAAACAATTTAAATCCTCTGCCCTCATTTACCATATAAATAATGCGCATATACTTGTTTGTGTGTGAGTATTTTATTTTTTAAAATTATATATAGGTTGTTGATATTTCATGTATTTGGCTTTTTGTTTGACATGTGTAAATCAACGTTTTCTGCATACCATTTCAAATTTGAGTTACTTATATATGCCGTGCACGTTTTATGTACCATGTTGCCATATTTTTTTCCCCAAAAATAGTGGAAATATTGTTTGTGTGAGATGATCTCACAAAATTTATATTATAAAATGAATTTTATGTATTATTTATTGAATTTGATGCATATTAGAGGGTACAAGAGACATGTGAAATTAGTTCCCTATTTGTTAATGCAAACAAAAAGTGATTATAATTGCACATGAATGTATAGTTTAAATTTGGAGGCTTAAAATTAGTATTTTTGTATTCAAAATGAAGCTTAAAGGGTGATTTTTAACATATTTATTAGTTTCTTCAATATTATTTCAAAGAAGGCCAATATTTCAATTCTCTAGTGTATACAGTGATGGATCGGTATTATTCTCTTACATACATTCAAACACTCATTTTCAGGTAATTTTCAAACTAAGGAAAACGATATTCATGCTCGGTGTGATTTTCTTTTCTAATATACTAACATATAATTTAGGCTTTCTTTTTCTCAAGATATCAAATCCCAATAACATAATACTAGTTGAGATTGATTGGTTCTATATACGATATAGAACTAATCAAAAGACACAAGATTTACGTGATTCGATAATTGTCTATATTTATGAGAGAGGAGCAAATATTTTTTATTATCACGAGTACGGCTATAGAACAAATATATATATATATATATATATAGAGTAGTGATCATATGAGAATAGTTTTTAGTATGAGAAATAAGAATAAATCTTAGCCTTTGATTTTGTGTTTTCAACGCTCATGATCTATTTTACTCCGTGTGCAGTTTTCCTCGATTATCCTGCAGTTTTGCAAAATTAAGGTTATTTTTGTAATTTTAGCTTTTTTTTTTTAATCTGAAATAGTATTTCATTAGATTTTTTATTCATTTCTTCGCGCGATTTGATTTCTTCTTCCTTCTTTGTTCGAATTGATTTATATTTCTTTTGTCGATCAGATTTGTTTTCTTTGTTTCTGGATTTCGTATTCGTATTCGGTCTCGACGTTGTTAATTATGCATGAATATAGTTTTAAAAAATTTATTTTATTCAGATCGACGTTCATTTTTTCTATTATATTGTGCATCTTTAGTGTTAACTTTGTGCATTTTTGTATCTTACATGTTCATTTATTCCTTCTTTGTTCGAATTGATTTATATTTCTTTTGTCGATCAGATTTTTTTTCTTTGTTTCTGGATTTTGCATTCGTGTTCGGTCCCGACGTTGTTAATTATGCATGAATATAGTTTTAAAAAATTTGTTTTATTCAGATCGACGTTCATTTTTTCTATTATATTGTGCATCTTTAGTGTTAACTTTGTGCATTTTTGTATCTTACATGTTCATTTATTCCAAAGTGTGGTAATAAGATGAAGCATTTTAAGGGCATAGTTTTAAGAACTGTTGATGTTGGTATTGAGTTTTATAGAGACTACGCTCGTGTTGTTGCTTTGAAGAAGAAGATGTTTAATTTTTTTTAATTCGTATTTATTTAAAAATGAAGTAAATCGGGCTAAAAATGAAGTAAATTGGGCTAAAAATGAAGTAAATCGGGCTTAAAATGCAGGTTGCTGTTTGTGTTTGAGTATTTTTACAGTTTTAGCCTTTAAAGACTAAAACTGCACGATATTGGGGCAAAAATGCCGCGTTTTTCAATATGCTGAGAATGAATCCTGTTCGTCGATTAGATGAGATGGACGCGCGAGATTTATTCTTATTTCTCATAGTAACTCCTATTCTCACCTGATCACTATATATATATATATATATATAGGGATGTGATCCAATGAGAACCACTGTTACCATAAGAAATAAGAACCAATCTCGGCCGTAGATCTTGCTCAATCAACGATCCAGATCTAACAAAAAAAATGCGGGCATTTTTTCCCCAAAAACTTGCATTATTGGGCAATTTAGTCTTTTCGCTTTTAATTAAAATTTGCCTTTGAATTATAACCTTCTTAATACACATACAACGTACATGCATTATAGAGTTCACAAACTATCATTATATAGAGAAGATACTATCATTATATATTATCCTTCTAATTTCACACGAATACACAAATATTACTAACATGTGTAATAATTCAAAGCAGTGGGTTTTATCAAACAAAGCAGACCTGCATTATATAGTTTATGGACTATCATTATATAATACAAATATTATCATTATATATCATTATATGTTGAACTTAAAAAATATGTTAATATAATTCAAAGCAGTGGGTTTCATCAAACAAAGCAAACCTGCATTATATAGTTTATGGACTATCATTATATACTACAAATATTATCATTATATGTTGAACCTAAAAAATATGTTAATATAATTTCAATGTGTTTTTTCTTCTTTAATTAATTAAAAATAAATGTGCAAAAGCAACGTAAATTGTGGCTTGCGAATAAAATTGTAATTAAATCTGAATTAAACAAGTTACAATCACTCATTGAACCTCTTCTAGAAACATCACAAATTGCAAGAATGAGGGTTGACAAATAACAATACAATACAATAATAGCAATACAATCCATTGTGGAACAAACAAGGGACATCCTCAATCATCAATCTCAACATAGCTAGCTCTCAATCTTATACAGAGTTGATGTAAAGAGCTAGTTGAGGTCAAGGAAGGCTTTGGCCAAGGGATGCTTAGTCTGTGAGAGATGGTGAGCCTCCAAGATCTCAACAATCTCACATTGTCAACAAAGCACACCAAATCACCTATCCTCTACATCTGCTTGGTGTTGTGTTATCACACTTTGGAACAAACGAATCTGTACAGAAAAAACATGAATTAAATTTGAAACTTATAACATATAATGCAAGATTCATAACTATATAATGCATGTATTTACACTATATAATGAATTCTCATAACATAACAGAACCTCCATAAACTAATTATAACTAAGTCACATATAATGCAACTATTACAAAACAATAATGCAAGCCATAACATTATATAATGCAGATATAAATTTTTTTTGAAAGTACGTATACTAATAATCACTATTTCAAATATAACCTAAGTACTACAAATATATAATGCAAGATTCATAGCTATATAATGCATTTATTTACACTATATAATGATTTCTCATAACGGAACAGAACCTTCATAAACTAACTATAGCTGGCTCACATATAATGCAACTATTACAAAATAATAATGCAAGCCATAACATTATATAATGCAGATATAAAACAAATTTGAAAGTACGTAACTCTTTCAGATATAACATAAGTACTACAAATATATAATGCAATTCATAACGATATATAATGCACATCTTCAAATTAAACAATTAAGAGTGAAAACACCAAACCATAAACAACAATCTACGAAACCTAATTCAAAATCTGGAAACAAATCATCAATAACCCATACAATGAATCTTCGATTCTATCACCGTAATTTGGAACAGAAAACAACGGATTCTATTACGTAACAGATGAAATTTATCAATTCTTACCTTTCAAAGGATCCATAACTCGCCGACGATGATGACGAACACAGACGACGAACACAAACAATAACGAACGCAGACGATGACGAGCAGATTTCACAGTGAGAATGAATGAAGAAAATATATAATCACAGAAGGAATGAAGATCGCAGATCGCAAAGGAAAGAAAGATCGCAAGATTTAAATTAAGATTCTAAAAAGATTTGAATTCATGTAAGGACAAAATTACCCCCCATTTTACAATAATGAAAGTCAATACAAACAATAATGAATAGCGGACGAAATTTAATCTAAGCTGTTGATTTCATGATTTAGACGGATAAGATTAGTTCTTATTTTCACATGGTAAGGCTGGTTCTCATATGATCACTCCCCTATATATATATATATATATATATATATATATATATATATATATATATATGGTGCATTCAAGGTTGAACATGTGTCCATGAATGAACATAGACCAAAATACAGCCCTTGATTTCGAAAATAGACGTCCCAGATTTTCTGTTGCCATTTATCATTGTTGATAGTTTCTTCTATCATTAAAAGGACAAATTAGTCCTAAACGAAAAAAAATTGAAATGGAATTAAATCTGCATGCTAATTTTTCGGATTCAGTTACCAAATATCCCCACGATTTTTTTTCATTATTATCGTATAAATTGGAAAGAGAAATAAGATCATGTTGCATATTTTTGGGGTGCGGTTACAAAAAAAAATACACCACGATTTATTCCATAATCTTAAGTTAATCGTTATCATTGTGTATGGCTATGTATGTCATTGTAAGCTGATTATCGGGTGCGGTTTCAACTTCCACTAATCTATTATCGTTAAATGCATAAAAATCTTTAATTGTTCGTAAAAATATATTGAATAAGGATAACAATGATCTTAGAGGTGTATTAAAAATCAATTAAGATTAAACCAACAAATTTTGATAAAAATGATATTGAATACAAGTAACAATGATAATGTCAATAATGTACAATGATATTTAATAAAGATAACAATGATCTTGAAGGTGTATTAAAAATCTATTAACATTAAACCGACAATTTTGATAAAATGATATTGAATACAAGTAACAATGATAATATCAACAGCGTACAATGCTACATATCAATTGAGTTCACACAATGTAGAAAATAAATAAACAATTAACAATCCATTAACAAAAGATTTCTTCGAGCCCTCCAATATACAAAAATAATGACACAAATTTAACATAACAATGATAACCCTGAAAACCCAATTCCTCCGACCATGAAATGATACCGTCGTCGTTGTTGGATCTTGCTGAAAAGACAAGAGCTGAGGAAGAGCAGAGCCCTTGTTGGAGAATGACCACTGCATTGGTAAACTTCTCACTGGAGCTACACAATCAAAATATGAATCAAAATGAAGTAGATTCTTTTTCACAGACTATGCCAAGAAATCCTTCGAATAGAAACAATCAACACAAGCTCAGAAGCAACAGATTTTTCGGCTTAGAGAGATACACACCTTATTTAAAGACTAATCACCTAATGATTAACAACTAACAAGCATTTTGGTAAAGTGTAGTTTTAAAAAAAAATTTGCATAAAAAATCACAACCTGCAGTTTCCTTGATACTCTAATGCTAAACCACGACTAGAATTCCAAGATAATGAAAATTAACAATTCAAATGCATAGCTGTAAAAAAAGGGGGTGTGATTTGTGAACAAAACTTTAATATTATTTTTTCTTCTCCCGCGGCGGTATACCTGGCGGAGCCTCCAGCGAAAAGTCGATCAAGGGTTCTAGGTTGGCGGTAGCAGGACTACCCGTCGTGTCATTGAGTTTAACTGAGGCGGCGGCTCCGGTAGATAGGCGAAGATGTGAAAATTGTTGGGGATGTGAAAATTATGTGCAGTGGAGACGATTGTGGTCTCTATTTTTCATATTGAATTTTAAGAATTTAGGGTTGAGAGAGATGGGAATGAAGAAACGTGAATGGTGAGAGAGAGAAGAATAAGATATGATTATTATTTGATTTAGCATGAATCAAGGTAACTACTTAAATTAATAAATCTACCAAAACTGTCATTATATTCTCTTCCTAAAATACCCTTTCAAATTAAATTAAAAATAAATTATATGCCACATGTCATTATTGTAGCCATCAGATCAAAAAAATGAACGTCAAGATCATAGGTCATAGTTCATTCAGGACGTATAGTTCATAAATGAATGCAACTCTCCATATATATATATATATATATATATATATATATTGTAATTATAATTAATACCTACGAGGTACAAAATTACACAAATACTTCCACAAATCCCGAGTTTGCATCACTTTGCAACCATCTGCCTTTCCACCTTTCTTTTGTTGACATATATAAGATATATATATATCAACAATACTTGATCATGAGACTTATTCTAATTTATTATAAATGCTCCAATATTCACCGTAGGTACGTGTTAATACGTCTATGGGCTGATATAATATTATAATATATTGATGGTGAGTTGAATTTTGATTATTCCGAACACCTATAAACATAAGTTGTGAATATATTAATATGTACCCGCGAGGAGTATTGGAGCATTTCTCACGTATAATTAATATGTACTTGAAATTGATGAATAAAAATGGCATAAATCAACCATGATATATATATTCTCCATTCGATTCGATGAATATATTATGAAAGTGAAGACTGAGGTGGAAGTAGGTAGTAGTGATATGCTCGTTAACATATACTCCATCCGTCTCTTGACATTAGTCTCATTTGCTTTTGGCACAGTTATCAATATTTGTGAGTGTAGTGAAATTAATATTTTATTGGTGTGAGTAGATTTTTTTTCCATTTTAGGAAATGAGACCAATTCCATGGGACAGACGAAAATGAAAAATGGGACTAATGCCAAGGGACGGAGGAAGTATATTATTGTGCTTCGTGCATGTGGATTGTGGAAATATAGTAGCTAAGGACTAATAGGTGTAAACTCTCTTTATATATATCTAGATGACTATATATATCTAAATGAGATTTGGTAATAAAATTAACGTTTATGCTAATATGAATTTGAGCTTTTAGATCACATAAATCGTAAAAAAAAAAATATATTAAATATTTAAATAAAGTATTATATATATATATATATATATATAGGGAGTGGATCCCCTGCTAAAAACTCTAATTTACTAAATAGGAAAATCTATCATCCCTTGATTTAGATGAGATCTAAGGTTAATATTAATTTTCATATTTAATGAATAAACCGTTTCTACACATTTTAATAGGAAAAAGGGTAGATATGTCAAAATTTTCATACACAAACCACTCCATGATTTCATTCAAATGGCGTGAGATTAGTAGACTTTCATATTTCCTAATTTACCCTTATTTGGAAGTTAAAAACCAACTTGAGAATTATTTTAACCATAGATCACATCTAATCCAATGGCCAGTATTTTTTCCTATTTAACATCTTTTATCTTATTAGTATATGATCCATTCTCTCTATATATATATATATATATTAGAAAAAACAGTAAATATTAAGCATAAAAGATATAAAAAATAACATAATTTATAAAGCAATTAACATAATAGAAGTTATGTTCAATTTATTGGTAATTTCATATATATATATTTTAAATTTCAATTGTTGATGTAATCAAGTGTTAAAATTAAAAATTCTGCTAAATGGAAATGAATTTTTGTTATTTGATTGATAATATTAATGATTGAGATAAAATCATGAATGGTTAAAAAATATAACATAATTTTTGTTAAACTTAATTGTTTTGTAAGTTATGCTAAAGTAATTAAATATAAAGTTTGAAAAAAAGTTTAATTTGGACCATAGAATTTTAAAGATGAATAGTGTAGATACATTCATATGTTAAAAGTTGGTTTTTTTAAATAAGAATGAATCTACATCATTCATCTGAAAAAATCAATAGTTGAGATTCATGCTTAATTAATTGCTTTATAAATTTTCCTTAATCAATTAAGTATGATTTATAAAATAATTAAGAATGAAAGAAAATAATGCTTAATTTATTATTCTTTGACGCTTAAATCTCAATCATTGATACTGTTAATCAAATAGTTGAAATTCATTCTATTTAACACAAAATTTAATTTTAACATCGGATCACAACTCCATTCATATATACATACAGGGGCGGTACTATGTGGAGGCTCACGGGGTCGGCCGCCTCCATGGCATTTCGAATTTTTTTATTTATATATATGTATTTTTTTTTTTTTTAAATTATATAGTATTGATTCCATAAAATTACGATCGAGCCCCCATAATACTCGAGCTCTACATCCGCCCATACATATATATATATATATATATAGATATATATATTTATATAGATAGATACAAGGTAAGATGTGGTAAGAAAGGGCAGGAAGAGGCAGCGGCAGACGTGTAGCATGCATATGAGAAAGGAGGCAAATGGCCAAAATCGTATGCTTATTAAAAATCAGATCTGAAATCTTCCTACCTTCAACTTTATCTCTTCATTTCATTCATTTAATTTTCTCATCATCAGATCAGATCTACCAACCTTATGTATATCTCTTCTGTCTGCTTCTTACCACCTTTTTTCTTTTTTTGCCCTTTTCTTTTTTTCATCAATATGCCATTATATTCTTCGCCTTACTCAAATATATATATCAAATAATTAGCTTTTGGGGAATTTCCTTTTTTTTTTTTTTTTTTTTGGTTGGGAAAAAAAACCCCACATGCTAATAAAAACCCTGCTTCCCAACCCTATATTCTTCCCTTCATTCAGCATTTCTCACCACACCCTTTCTTCACAAGCACCCACTTTGTTTCATGTCGCAATCTTAATTCTTACGTTGCTCTTGATATACATACAAGGAAATATATTTATCTATATTTATGAAAAATATTAGATTTTCCCAAGACTAACAAACAACGACTGATATTCACTCAAGCCGAAAATAAAAAGGTTGCAAGGTGGATCCAAGGGCTATTCCCATGGAAGCATCGCCGCAGGGAGGCGGAACTTACTCCTTTTCCAGTGGAGAAACCAACTCCTCCACTGTGACTTCTGGCCTTACTAGGATTTTCGGCGATGGTAGCGGCCGTTCTTCAGCCGTGCCACCGCCGGAGACTGCTCATCAAGACCAAGGTAAACTTCACTCATCATATATAAGTTCTAGCAAGCTCCCAACCCTCCTGTAATTTTTTTTCCATTCAATTTGTGGTTGATTTTCTCATTGATTTATTTCCATCCATGTGTCATCTTTTTTTGAAAAAAGAATTGTAGGGGAAGGCATAGATATATTCTGTGCTTAGCCAAGTTCATTGCATATTCCGTAAAGTATAATGGACACAAGGGTTTCACACTGCCCAAATCTTGCATATCAACATCTTGGGAATTAATTATAGTTTGAAATGTGGGAAATGCTCATTCAGTCTTTCTCCATTTGTTGGTCAGATGTGAAAACCCTTTCCACCTACCATTTTCTAAGACACGATTTCTTCATGTTTCTCATTATGCTACCAGTAGTCGTTTTCGTTACTTGCATCTAATGCCAATTGTCGGCGTTTCTTACATCCTTTCAATTATCATGTAAATTTTCATTTTGCCCTCAATTCTAACCTATTCTCGAAAAATGATGAAAAAAAATGCACCAATTCATACATACATGCAAATATAACACAAATTGTTGATGATGGAAAACAATGAAGGGAGCGTGAAGAAACACTACAGAGGAGTGAGGCAAAGGCCATGGGGGAAATGGGCAGCCGAAATCCGCGACCCGAAGAAGGCGGCCCGAGTTTGGCTGGGGACGTTCGACACAGCTGAGGATGCAGCTCTTGCATACGATGATGCTGCGCTGAGGTTCAAAGGCGCCAAAGCCAAGCTCAATTTCCCGGAGCGCGTACAGCCCAACCAACTCTCCTCCGATCCATTGCTGCACAATACTTTCCCAGGGCTGCAGCAATACGCCCAATTACTGTCCAGCAATGATGCTGAGCTTCCTTACATGACCTCCGCTCTTTACAACAATTTCCAGCCGCTAGGGTATGATTATTCTGCCGCCGCCTATACCTCAATGCCACAGCAGCAGCATCAAGATTTTCAGTACGGGGATTTTGGGAACTACTTCGATCCTAGTAACCCCAATGTATGATTTGTTTGTGCGTTATTCATTGCATCGTTTTTTATTTGATGACCCAGTGTGTGTTGTAGTTTCTTGAATCCTGATATTGGATAAATTATTTGTTAAGGATTTTCTCTTTCACGAGTCTTGCATAACAAAAAATAAAATAAAAAATCACATAATTAATATGAATTCATAATAATAATACATTTATATACTAAAATCAGTCTCAACTCTACATAAAAACTTAAAATTTTATGATTAAAACGGAGAGGTTTTCGGCCCTTCTTGTTCATTAATTCACTCATACCTTATTCTTCTTCAACTCAAAACTTCACTCGTCAATCAAGAAAATTATATCATAAAAATATCATATTATTTAATTACTAAAATTAAAAAGTATGTGGTGAGGGGCTAAAGCCGACCCCAATCCTTTAGACTATCCCCACTCGTGACCTACCCAATCAGGTTATAAGAAGAAAACGTCAAACAACATATAAATTTAAAAAAATGTGAGGAATCTGTGTGACCGGAGCATACGGAAGCACTCTGGGCGACCTTTTGAACACTATCAATACATGTACACGTCACACCTAGTTATTGGGTGTCAATTTTTTTCTTAAATAATTTTAATTATTTTTTATTTAAATAATTATTAAAAAATATATCATTCACACAAAAATCGCCTATAAATAGAGCTAGAAGGTTTTCATTTTTCACACTGTAAATATGCTATTCTCATTATCTCTGTTCTTCACTCAAAATTTTAAAAAAAATAAAAAAATCAATTTTCTCATTGTTATGGATTCCAATCAACCACATCCAAATTATTCTGAAAATTCGCAATGGTTTTATTCTCACTCTTAGATCTTATACATTCATCCTTATAATTTTTCAGTATCCAAAAGTTCTTAAAATTCTCTTATCTCAATATTTTTAAAGACTCCCAATTTGCTTCAGATATTAATTAAACTTCTATCTCCTAATAGTTCCAATATTACAAAATAAAAAAGTGAAAAAAATGTGGCTTGGTATGTAAGAGAAGATTTAGCTATTATGTTTTCTTATATATTTGTTAGTAAAGATAATATACGAAAAATAATTATTTTTAATTCTTAGTGCATAACAATTTATTATTTAATTACGAATTTAAAATATTCTTTAATTTTTATATTATATTGAAAGAGAAAATAACTAATATTTTAATTAAAAATTATGTTGAGTTGAATCATGAAAGAAGAGATAAATAATATTAATTTATAGGTTGTGTAGTGGATCAATAAAAATAAATTAAAATTACATTATAATAAATAATAACAAATAATAGAAATCAACTAATTTGCATTTAGACCTTAGTTTTCTACATATTATCAATGTTGTAAAAATCGCTAGGCGCTAGTCGGGCGGCCGAGGGGAGCCTAGCGCCTAAGCGGTCTAGGCGGGGACTAGTCGGGTTCTAGGCGGTTTACTTATTTTTATTTTTTATTTTTATATATCTCAGGTAATATATAAAAAATCTTACCAACATATTATATTTTTAAAATGCAAGTAAGATTTCAACACTTTTATATATATATCTCAAATAATATTCCTCAACAAGCATTCTCAACTTTAAAGCAAAATCCCAAATAAAAGCAAATTATAAACAAAAGTTTAAATATTCCCGCAACAAACAAACATCCTCAAAATTCAAATCATTCCAAAATAAGAGCAAAGAACGAAGTCTAAATATACCTGCAACAAACATTGTCACATTTAAAAATAAATCATAAACTAAAGTTTAAATGTTCCTGCAACAGACACGCCTAAGCGTTGGTGGCCGTGGGTGGAGGAGAATGGCGTGCGGCCGTGAACAGTCGTGAGTCGTGACTTGTGAATGTGAATTTTTATTTAGATTTGGGATTTGGAAATAGCGTTAAAATTAGGTTTTACACTTTTACTTTTAATTTTATGTTTTTTTAAAAAATTTAATTTGTATTTTTTTAATATTAAGATTTTAAATTCAATTTGTAGTTTAAATTTATACCAACCGATTTTTTTTCGATTAATCGCCGATTAATCGCCGCCTAGCCCGATTAATCCCGTCCGCCTAGTCCGATTAATCGCCGCCTAGGCACTGATTAGAAAAAAATCGGTTTTTTCAACGATTTCACGTTTATCGGATCGGTGGACCTCTGACTAGCGATTAATCGGCGCCTAGGCGGTCCTAGGCGCCGATTTTTGCAACAGAGCATATTATAGTAGATTGTTAAAAGTTGAAAAATATCTCATTTCAAATTGTCAAACCGGCCGGACCAAACCATTTTTATACAGTTTGGTTTCAATAAATTATTTGGCCGATTTGGTTTGACCGAGATTTTGCTTTCAAACTGACCGAACCGGACCGCAAACACCCCTAGATAGAAGCATTGCACAAGAAAGAAGACAGCAACAACTAGACTAGACGAAAAAACTGAGTTGCATGGAAATAATATATGCAAATTAGTTAAACTTTTAGCACAAATTTCCCGACTCCAACCAAACTTCCATATATATGCATCATCTAAGTTAAAACAGACCTATATATTTCAGACAGAGTACGATAGCACTTATATATTTCTGTCAACCTGTCCCGTCTCGAAACATTTCATGATCTTAATATGATATTAGATATGAAAATGATCCTTTTGCCAGTGGAACTAACATAAATAGAAATTCTCTCCTCCCACTACTGATATTTTCTCATTGATCTCAATCTGATGCATGTAGTCTCTTTGTCTCTCTTCCAAACTTAGTCTTGTTATAACACAAGGAAAAGGGAAAAATATTCAAGATCAACAAAATATATATATATGTAGGCTTACATATATATATATTTTTTCTATTAATCAATAATAATTTCAATCTAATTAACTTATGTTAGAAATATAGGGTAAGTTCACACCCACATTCTGGAACATATTTAACTTTAAGTTTAGGGCAAATTCTGAAAACGTAATGTAACAAAGAGGGCATAATAATAATATCTTCAAGTAGAAGGAAACGGTTGATAAAGAGAGGCTTGAATGTTTAGGCATGCATTGGACAGCCAAGGTTTTTCCAATTGTACACTTAATTAATTAGTAAGCATGCAAAAAGCCAAAGGAAAACAATCTTTAAAAAAATATGAAGAGCCAGGTTTCATGAAAGAGATAAAAGTTAAAAGAAAAAGGGCCTACAAATTAAACTATTATTGAACCATGCGTGAGTTTAAATTCCGACTTGCATGGAATCATTCCCATGTTTATTCAATCATACAATCACTCGTACCGCCCCTCTCACCTATCCTAGCTAGTTTTTGCACTTTCAATATGTATTGAGTATTTCATTCTATCATTGAACATACACTCATGAGTGTGATGATCAAGAAATTAATATATTTATGTGTTGTGTCAAATCCATTTATGCGTTAAAATTTAATTAGGTCGAGGACCACTATGATCAAAAGTGGAATTTCTCTTCTACTTTTGTAACATAAAGACAGCAAAGGAGTAGCCCATACACGGATCTACATGGGACAAGGGTGGGACAAGCGCTCTTAGCCGAAAAAGTTTTACTTTTTACTAGTGTGATGATATGATATTTTTATAAGATAACTGATCAAATAATTATTAGAGGGTTTTGGGTTTTATGAAAACAATTTTGGAAAGAAATCCAAATATGAGAAAGCACAGATTCTAGGGAAATCCACCAATCTGATTAACATGCAAGAAATAAATAATTCAAACCCATAAAAGATACTTTTGGTGGCAAATCTGTTAAAGTGGAATTAATTCCTTGGTCGGGCAATTAAAATCTAGATTATTAACTAGTAATTATCTCCTCTCAGTCTAAAAAGACTCTAGTTAATCAATCTCATTAAAAATCATATTAAACCTACAATTGAATTCTTCGAGGTCGGACAGAAAATCAATTGTATTAAACTCCTTCTTCCTGTTATTAATTTTCGCCTCTCGGCCCATCAATTAATAACTAAAACCTATTCCAATTGTCATCTCTCGATCCTTCAATTGAAAATAGACGTGAAATAAAACTAAAGAGTTTAAACCAATTTAATGGTTTAAAGAATTCAAATCAAAACATGTATCACAAATGGAGAAACTCAAGAATCTGATAAAGAGTATAGCCTAGCATATTAAAAATAAATATTGAAACAAAAAGTAAAGATTGCATTAAAGTAAAGATGCAGAAAAATAAAGGTACAAGAAAATAAAGGTTTTGATTCCAGCTCTTGAAAACTAAAGACTAAAATCAAAATCAAAACTGAAACCCTGAATTATGAGCTAGACATGAGTTTATATAGAGGTAGGAATTAGCTCTTGAATGGTAGGAATTGATGGAACTTGATATTTTCCTCTCAATTTTCACCCAAAATTTGATTTGGTAAATTTCCTCTTCAATTTCTCGCCAAATTGCACGGAAGGAAGAAATTCCTTCTGTGAAAATAAACTCGCGTTGACTGACATGGATGTGCGTTGGTCGGCGCGCCATCCTCGTATTGATCTTCCTCCGGGCTCAAAATCACCCTACATCATTCTACTTGTGTCGACCGACACGAAGCCGTGTCGGTCGATGCGGCATCTTTTCTCGTGTCGGTCGATATTCTCCCAAGTTGGTCGAAATAGACACTCTTGTGGCAGATTTATTCATCTTTTCTTCCCTTTTCTCCTTTTTCAATAATTTTTCCAACAAAATTTTGCACCACAAGCATAATACCTTCCAAAACATACTCATGCTCAAATTATTATTGAAAACCAACTAAAATGCATACAAGAAACAAGAAATTAATGCGATAAGTGAGTAGAAATATGAGCTTATCAAATAACAATGTTACCTATCGTGGAAAACTGATTGACTCTCTCTATATCATAAATTGTTTGCAAAAATCTTTCATGAACATTGCATCTAACTCATCCAATAATAATAATCATTTAAAGAAAAAGTTTTCTTCTTCCGAAGAGGATCAAACATATCTATGGCACTTGAGACTCGGTCACATTAGTCTAAAGAGGATTAAAAGACTAGTAGATGATGGTGTCTTGGATTCTTTCCAAGTAGTACCTCATCAAGTCTGTGAAACCTGTATAGAGGGTAAGATGACGACCAGGCCTTTTAAGGCAAGTGAGGCTCGAATAGAGGATTTGTTGGAATTGATCCACTCTGACTTATGTGGACCAATGTCCACGCAAGCTCGTCGAGGTTATGAGTACTTTATCATATTTATTGATGATTACTCAAGGATTGAATATGTCTACCTAGTTCGCTACAAGCCTAAATGCTTTGAAAAATTCAAAGAGTTCAATACGGAAGTAGAAAAGAAGCTCTGCAAGACTATCAAGACACTACGATCAGATTGTGGTGGAGAATACCTCAGTAACGAGTTCTTGCATTACCTATCAGAAAATGAGTTATTCAAGCTTGCTAATTTTGTTTTGGGGATATGCCTTGGAAACAGCAGCCGATTTGCTTAACCTAGTACCTTCTTAATCAGTTCCTAAAACTCCTCTAGAACTCTGGAATGGACGAAAACCCAGATTAACTAGAATGAGGGTTTGGGGTTGTCCAGCCTATGTGCTGACAAAGGAACTTGATAAGTTAGAAAGTAGGTGCAAGCTAATGTTGTTTGTAGGATATCCTAGATAAATGAAAGGTGGTTACTTCTATTGTCCTGAAGATCAGAAAGTCGTTGTCAGTACCAAGGCGAGATTCTTGGAGGACGAATATGTAAGAAACCACAAATCCTAGTGTGAAATCATTCTCCATGAAGTTGGAAAAGATGAAGTGATTCCATCAGGAAAGCCCCATGCTATGGTAGATACACCTAGTACTGGTGAAGTACTACCAACATGACCACCAATGCAAGGCATGGAACCACAGAGTATTGTGCCAACTATTGACACAATTCAAATGTCTCGTCGCAGTTGGAGGGTTGTTCGACAACCAAAAAGGTACATGTTCATGGGAGAGTCTTCTAACTTGATCTCGGAAAATGGACTGGATGATATCGACCCATGGACGTATGATGAGGCGGTATCTGATAAAGACGTGGACAAATGGTGTATCGCCATAGGTTCTGAATGGAATATATAACAACTATTGATGTATACTAGAAAATTGGGATGTCAGGTGGCTTTCGAGCCATAGATTGCAAATGGGTATACAAGAGAAAGAAATGAGCAAATGGAGAAATTACATCTTATAAAGCCAGGTTATTAGAAAAGGGTTATAATCAGAAAGAGGGCATAAACTATAACAAAACCTTCTCACCGGTAGCCATGATCAAGTCCATTTGGATACTCCCTGCCATAGCAGCACATATAGACCTAGAAATCTGTCAGACGATTGTTAAAACTAAATTTCTAAAAGGGTACCTTGAAGAAGGTCGTGACATCTATATGAAATAACCAGAAGGATATGTGCAGGATGGCAAAGAGCATTTGGTCTAGAAGCTCAAGAAGTCCTTGTACGGACTTAAGCAAGCTTCACGGCCATAGAACTTATATTTCGACGAAGTGATTAAGTCCTATAGATTTTCACAGTGTTGAAAAGAGAGTTATATGTACAGTCTATGTGTCAGTGGAAGCGTGGCATTCCTTGCACTTTATGTAGATGATATTCTCCTATTTAACGATAATGTGGAGGTATTATCGGACATAAAAAGGTGGTTATCGGAACAGTTCCGGATGAAGGATCTTGAAGAAGTTGGATACATCCTAAGTGTTAAAGTCTTGCGTGATTGCAAGCAGAGGATGTTGGCATTATCTCAAGCTTTATATGCGGATTCTATGATTGCTCATTTCAGCATGCAAACAGCCAAAAAAGGCTTGTTGCCTTTAAGACTGCATGGTGTTCATCTTTATAAGGGTCAGTGTCCTAAGGCACAAAATGAGAATGATGAAATGAGTAAGGTTCTGTATGCTTTTGTAATCGGAAGTCTCATGTATGTTATGCTATGCATGAGACTAGATATCTACTTTGTCATAGGCATGGTAGCGATATATCAGTCTAACCCTGGACAAGCGCACTGGACTGTGGTAAAACACATTCTTTAGTATCTGAAAAGGACAAGAGATTATTGTCTCATTTTTCAGTCTAAGAATTTATACCTTGTGGATTACATAGATTCGGATTTCTAGGCAGATTAGGATGAAAATAAATGTACCTCTGGGTATGTGTTTACTCTAGGAGGTGGAGCCATATCATGGAGGAATGTAAAGTAGAAATGCATTGTAGACTCCACTATGGAAGTGGAGTACGTTATAGCCTCAGAGGATTGAAACTTCCTTTTGGTGTTGGACACGTTCCCTCATTTTTGTAAGACAATCACGGTATATTATGATAACTCTGGTGCAGTGGCAAATTCGAAGGAACCACGAACTCACAAGACAACTAAACATATTGAGAGAAAGTATCATATCATACGAGAAATCGTATCAAGGGGTGATGTGCTAATTAAGAACATAGACACAAAGGAAAATCTAGCTGATCCATTCACAAAAGCCTTACCACAGAAGGTCTACAAGGTGCATGTTCGTAACCTTGGACTGAGTGTGAAGACAACCATGTGATGGTCTATGTAACAGCTAGATTAGTATAGACACGTTGTATACTCTAGAAAGCACTTATATAATGCTTTGAGTATAAGTGGGATATTGATGGATTATATACTGAAAGCATTATGATTGGTATATTATGAACATGGTTTATGGTTAATATACTTGTAATCATTATTGGTGTATTATCATCTCCTGTATGAATTAAAAAACATGTATTGCAAGCAACTCTAATCTCTTATCTCGTCGATAGGGAGATCGTACAGTGTGTTGTAGGTCACAGAAGATCGTATGGATCACTTGACCTAGCAAGATATAAATGGTTATCACATTAGAGAGAGTGCTAGGATAGACAGTCGGTTTAGGCTGTAGCACAATCAGTAATTAGTGGCTTATCTTGGTGTACATTTACTACATATTAATAAGAACTAACTGATATCGATTCTTTTGCTAAATTTGAAAGAATCTTGATCTCGATGGCTTGATGATATCTGAAGCCTAATGAAAGTTCAAGAGGTATACACAAATCTGTGTATCATTTTGAGATGCTATGATTGAGAGTCTTACATGTACTTGTAGATCTGCATCTTGGGTGGTAGCTGTTTATATATGACTTCTAGTTCTGTAGTTAGGTAACCATATCCAATATAGGATGGTGGAATTCCCTATGAAGCTAAAAAAGGCTCACTACGCGGAAGTCCTGCAGGCTGATTAAGTTCAAGTATAAGTGAAAAGAAATTGAGTGGTATAACTTAGGAATAAAAGATAATAATTAATTTGTAGGCTTGTCAGATCCAAAATTAATTAATGAATGTTTGTAACCTTAAATATGGGGATATACCGAGCCCATGCAACCCGTTCTTCATAACATGGCAACAAAGAGGTAGGACAATATTGATTCTCCTGTGGCATGAATCAATATCAATGAGTTAATTATATTATCGGCTAAATATGGGAATTAATTAATTGATAGGCCTTCTTTGTTTATTTGCATACTAGTTCCTGACGTGGCCCATGTAAAGCTCAATTCATTAGGGATCAGAATTTCCTATAAATACCCCTAGTTCTCATATCGCAGTACACCATATTATCCTAAGTTGATAAACAGCGAACCAGATATTTGGGAGCTGTGGATTTTGGTTGGATCTGAGTTAATGGAAGGAAATTCTACTTCTCGATTGGGACAGAATCCGGAGGGAATCTTCACTAGATATCCAGATCCGAGCAAGGGATACAGATCACATTTGGAGGATCATTCTTCTCTCTCTTCTTCTTCTATTTTTGATTTTTATTAATTTAAAATCAGAGATTTAATTCTGAATATTTTAGGATTGAATCTTATTGCGCAAGAAGGATTAAGATCAAATCCCTGCGCAATAGTTCAAGAATTAAATTCATCCAGGTATTTCGCAAACTTACTTTTGCGTTCATAGGATCGTGCTAGGTTAATCATAGACATTGAAATTATTTTAGACATCCAATAATCAGTCTTGGAAAATCAGATCTTGAAATTCAATTTGCAAGTTAAAATCCCTTCAGAATTTCAGTCTTGGGAACATACTTCTTTCCCAATTTCCAAGGCCGAGTTGGGTTCCTCTCAGTTTGTGACTTTCCTGGTTTAAGGACATACTATTTCCATAGTTTCTCCTTATGTATGGGCTTCCTTATCACTCTCTGATCGACCAGTTTGGGGTTGTTGGCTAACCACATTTAGCCATGCTAGTTTGAACTGGCGCACTGTAGACTACCCCTTTGCCTTTCAACCTAGTATGATCACAAGGGTTTTCTTCGAAAAAAGATCTCTTTTTTCCCAGTGTCAGTTGAAGAAGGTTTGCTCAAATCATTTTCATTGAACCCTAGACCCGCTTTATCATTGGGGTGTTTTTGAAAGTAATGTACCTCCTCTAGTTCTCTTGAGCTCTTAGCAAAAGAACACTTGCATGGCTCTAGCTCATGGTTTTTCAAAATTTTGCACTCCTAATTTTTCAAATTTTTTTTAAAGCAGTGGAGTGTTTGTCTTTAAGTTTTGCCAGTTCATCGTTGGCTGACTTAGATTCTTCAATCTCCTTGGTCAAAACTGAAACTTCTCAGCAAGGAATTTTCTCCAGCTAAAAAAATTTTTAGCTCATAAAACTTTGAAAATTCTTTGGATAGAAGATCAAGGGAAATAATATCTAAATCAGAGCAAAACAATTGAGAGTCTTCTAGAATGCATGCAGACAGAATATAAACTGGTAGAGTATTAGTTACCTCGTCACCAGTTTTGGCTAAGACCGATTCAGCTTCTAAAGCATCGGCCTCGTCTCCGATGGTGGCCATGAACACCAAAAGAGCTTCTTCCTCCAACTCTCTATTCGATGTGTAGCATTCACCATCGTTGTCGGGTATGTTGGGCACCTCCGTCCTTGACAACATCACTTTGGCAACTACCTTGGACACTCGTCGACCGAAGATTTGTTTGAGTCTCTCCCTTTCTTCTTTGTCCATCCTCGGACATTCGAACTTAAGGTGATCTGGGGAGTTGCACTCAAAACAGGATCTGGCGGCGCTCTTCACAAATCTTTTGTCAACAGGTTATAAACTGGTTGGCTTGGCCTTTGCTTTCTCCAGGAGCTTGGTCAGACTCAACATCCGTTCTTCAAACTCTTCAACAGAGCTCTCTCTTTCCCTCTGGTAGGAGGTAGATGTTGAGGGTACCTTTTTTATCAAGTTGGATTGACCGACTGGTCAGTTAGTGTGAAAAGTCTTCTTTGATTTCCATCTGACATCCTTCTTGACAAAATATATTGCATCCTCAACATTTTGGCTTGGTGAACTGTGAACCTGAACCGCTTCATTTTTGTTCACCATATGGATTTCCTATGCATGAGCTTGAAGTTGGGCGAACAGCTCCTTCGTTGAGATCTGGGACATATCCTTCTCATTCAGCATCTTGGACAGGATCTAGGCTTTGAGATCTGTTATTGAGTATACCCTTTCCAGTGCCCTCAGTTCACTCACAATAGAGTCAAACTGGGTCTCCATTGCTTTGATGCTTTCTCCTGGAAACATTTGGAAGGACTCATATTTGTCCACGCACACTTGAAACTTGTTGCGCTTCATCTGCTCTAATAGGATCAACTCATGTGCGACATAGTCCAGCTATGTCCTCTTCTTGTCATCATAGGACCACTCGTTCTAAGGCTTCTCGACCATGTTTGATCTGTCTTGGTCTCCAATGCGAGTGTTAGCCTTGAGGATCTTGATAAGACCCTTATTGATGACATCTACCATTGTTGGATATATGCTTTTTAGCACTATGCTAGACCTCTTCTTCCATGCGGCAAACTGTAGGGTTTTAACGTGAACCGAATCACCAAAACCAAACTGAACCGGATCGGATCTATGGATATTGCTCATAATAAAAATTCACAAAACCCTAGCATGCTCCTATGAATTTAATACAAGATTGTGGATTTAGGGTTTACCGTTATTTTGTAGTCTCTGAACCGATCTTTCGCGTTTGAAATCCAAACTTCGATTCAACCACGCGATTCGAATTTGTCTGCGGAAACAGAAATTAGCAATCTAATTTCAAGAACAAATTTGAAAATAACAGAGGGAAGAAAGAAAATTTGTTCTCCAGATTAGATCTTCAGATCTGTGTCCCGGCGCTGTTCGGATCTACTACTGGTGAGGACTCCGTAGATCTGTAATCTGAGTAGGACCAGAATCGAAATTCTCCTCCTTCTCCCAGTAAAAACGGCGCCCCTTTCTCTCTGCCCTAGGTTTTCACTGATTTGAATGTGTTCAAAGGTGGCTAGGGTTTCCAGAGAGAGTGGTCTATTTATAGACCCAGGGTTTTATCCCTAATGGGCTACTGGGCTCAATTCAGCACACTTATTTGGGCCAGACCTGGGAGCTAATGCAAATAATAAAGTGGGCCTATAAATTAATTAATTCCCATGTCCACAACCCAGGACATAATTAATTAATTAATATTAATTCTTTTTCACCACAGAATTAATACTGACCTACCCCTTTATTACCACGTTATGAGAACGGGTTGCATTAATTGAGAATCCCCATATTTAAGGTTACCGGACATTCATTAATTAATCGGAGCCTCTGACAAGCTCTCACTACAATTAATTAATATCTTATTATTCCTGAGTAGTATCACTCAAACCTTATCACTCGTGCCTGAACTTAATCAGCCTGCAGGACTTTGGCACGATGAATGTTATTGAGCTCCTCAGGGAATGTCCCCATCCTATTACTCGGATATGGTTACCTAAGTTCAGTCTCAGGCGGTACTACACGAGCTGCTGTTACCCAAGATGCGGATATACGAGCGCGCTATGTTGGCTCTCCACCATGGCAAGTCAAAGCAACAGTCAACCCGTGCAAACCCCTGAACCTTCGTTAGGGTTTGGACTCAATCAATATGACGAGATCTTTTATTCGCTGATGTCAGACAGACGAATATATCTCACTGCGGTCCATCAATACGCCACCTCTGCCTACCAGCATGTCAAGTAACCAAGACAAGCTACTTATTCCGACAATGCCGCAGCCATCCGGACAGACGTATCCTCACACGCTGTCTCGGCTGTGATTATGGTTTATGTCTCACTAGGTCAAGTGATCATACTGTCTTCTGTGATCTACTACACGCAGCAAAATCATCTCTATCGGTGAGACAAGAGGATACCATTGTTCATACATGTACGATTGTTAACAGATAGGAGAAATAAACTGTTGTATACACATTGTAATAAATGCTTTCAGTATACAAAACCCACCAATCTCCCACTTATACTCAAAGCATAACTAAGCTATTACAGAGTATACAGTTTGTCTATCTAGTCTGCTGTCTTTAACCACTATCAGTGGTGGCATCCACCTCAGACCCAGCTCACGAATATGTCTTTTGTAAACCTTCTGCGGCAAGCTCTTTGTAAACGGATCAGCAAGATTGTCAGCAGTGTAAATCTTCTTAATCAGCACATCGCCCCTCGATACGATTTCTCGTATGATATGGTACTTTCTCTCTATGAGTTTGCTTGCCCTGTGAGACCGCGGTTCCTTTGAGTTTGCAACTGCACCAGAGTTATCACAATAAATTGGGATGCTCCTTGGCAAACTCGGGATCACGCCCAACTCTAAAAGGTAGTTCCGGAGCCACACCCCCTCTTTCGAGGCGTCGGAGGCGGCGACATATTCCGCCTCCATGGTGGAGTCAGCAATGCATTTCTGCTTTGAGCTCCTCCAAGATACAGCTCCACCTCCCAGGGTAAACACATAACCTGAGGTCGATTTCTTCTCATCCTGGTCCCCTTGGAAATCCGAATCCGTATAACCCACAGGGCACAGATCCTCACTTTGATAAATTAGGCAGAAATTCCTAGTTCTTTTCAAATACTTGAGGATATGCTTCACAGCAGTCCAGTGCGCCTGTCCAGGGTTAGACTGATATCTTGCTACCATGCCCACGGCATAACAGATATCTGGCCTGGTACACAGCATCGCATACGTGAGGCTACCCACAGCCGAAGCATATGGTACAAGACTCATCTCGTCTTTCTCCCGCTGTGTCTGAGGACACTGCCCACTAGAAAGACGAAAGCCATGTCGGAAAGGTAGCAAGCCTTTCTTGGCGAGTTGCATGCTAAACCGGGCTATCACAGTATCCACATAGGACGCCTGGGATAAGCTCAACATTCTTCTTTTACGATCTCGTGAGACCTTAATCCCAAGAATGTAGCCAGCTTCACCCAGATCCTTCATTTGGAACTGTTCGGATAACCAAACCTTGATTTCGGACATCACTCCCTCGTTGTTTCCAAATAGGAGTATGTCATCAACGTATAGTGCAAGGAAGACCACGCTCCCACTGACACAAAGTCGGTAAACACAACTTTCGTTTTCCAACTGTGCAAATCCATAGGATTTAATCACATCGTTGAAACGTAAGTTTCACGACCTTGAAGCTTGCTTAAGTCCATACAAGGACTTCCTAAGCTTCCAGACAAGATGTTCTTCGCCCTTGCTTATGTAACCCTCGGGTTGCTGCATATAGATGTCCCTACCTTCTTCAAGGTAATCGTTTAGGAAAGCGGTTTTGACATCCATCTGCCAGATTTCGAGGTCCATATGCGCAGCTATGGCCAGGAGTATCCGGATGGACTTGAGCATGGCTACGGGTGAAAAGGTTTCGTCATAGTCAATGCCCTCTTTCTGACTATAACCCTTTGCCACCAGCCTAGCCTTGAAAGCCGTAATCTTTCCATCTGCCCCTTTCTTTCGTTTGTATACCCATTTTCACCCTATGGCCCTAAAGCCATCCGGCAAATTAGTTTTCTGGTATACATCCATAGCGGTTATGGATTCTATTTCAGAATCCATGGCGACTTGCCATTTGGCAACATCCTTGTCCGGCACTGCCTCTTCGTAAGTCAATGGGTCAGAGTCCTCATGTCCGTCTTCCGGGTTCAAGTTCGAAGACTCACCCACGAACATGTACCTTTCCGGTTGGAAAATAACTCTCCCACTGCAACGAGGCATCGGTGTCGTGTCAGTAGTAGGTGCAGTTACTTGTGGTCCTGCACCTTGCACTGAAGAACGTGTCGGTGGTGCTGTACCTCTCACAGGTGCACCCACATCTACACGTTCCCCTTCCCTTGGAATTGCATTCTCGTTCTCAATTTCTTGAAGAACGATATCACTCCTTGACTTGTGATTACTCACATACTCGTCCTCCAAGAATCTAGCGTTGGTGCTAACAACGACTCTTTGACTCTCAGGACAGTAAAAGTAACCACCTTTCGTTTGCCTGGGATACCCTATGAACAGCATTACTTTTGACCTGCTTTCTAATTTATTAGGTTCCTTCGACAGTACGTGTGCCGGACAGCCCCATACTCTAAACTTGCACAAACTAGGTTTGCTACCAAGGAAGAGCTCAGAAGGCGTCTTAGGAACTGATTTAGAAGGCACCACATTAAGCACGTAAGCTGCTGTCTCCAATGCGTAGCCCCAAAACGAAATTGGTAAGTTTGCATAACTCATCATTGATCTTACCATCTCTAGAAGAGTCCTATTTCTTCTTTCAGCTACACCGTTTTGCTGGGGAGTACCCGGTGCAGTCCATTGGGATGTAATCCCATTTTCTGACAAATATTGCAGGAACTCGTTACCGAGGTATTCGCCACCGTGGTCAGATCGCAGCGACTTGATAGTTTTCCCGACCTTCATTTCTACTTCAGCCTTAAATTCTTTGAATTTCTCAAAGCATTCAGACTTGTAGCGAAGCAGGTAAACGTATCCGTACCTTGAGTAATCGTCAATAAAAGTGACGAAGTACTCGTACCCTCCACGAGCCTGCGTGGACATCGGTCCACACAAGTCAGAATGGATCAACTCCAACACATCCTCTGCTAGAGACTGACTAGCCTTGAAAGGCCTAGTAGACATCTTGCCCTCGATGCAGGATTCGCAGACTTGATAAGGTACAGCCCGGACTAAGTCCAATGTACCGTCATCTGCAAGTCTTTGAATCCGCTTCAAACTGATGTGACCAAGTCTCAAGTGCCAGAGATATGTAAGATCCTCATCAGAAGAAGTAAGTTTTCTCTTCCTAGGATTATCAATTACGGATGAATTACATGCAATGTTTGCGGAAGACTTATGATTACAGTTAACAACATAGAGAGAATTATTCAGCATTCCACGACAGATAACACCGTTATTACTAATGATAGAAACACCACTATCAAAAATAACTGAATATCCATCAACATACAGTTTGGAAACTGAAATAAGATTCCGCCGAAAATCCGGCACATACAAAACATCTCTCAATGTTAAAACAGAATCGTCAAAGTACAAGGTGAAATCTCCAATGGCAGCTGCACTCACTTGTGCTGTGTTCCCCATTGAGATAGTAACCTCGTCATTCTTCAGCACCCTCCTCGGTGTGAACCCCTGCAAAATGTAACAAACATGATCAGTAGCTCCAGTATCCACTACCCACGAATGAGTAGAAACCGATGCTAAACATGTTTTTGTTACAAATGCAAATGACGTACCTTGACCTTTGCTTCCGCATGCCTTCTCACTTGAAGTGACACCAACCCTCTTCATTTCATTTGACTTCCTCTCACGTGATCTGCGATCAATCATATTCTTGCACACAGTATGAACCACATCTTTCAATGTGCCCAAGCTGTGCTCAAGATCTGATAACTCAGACTCCCATGAAGGCACGAAGGACTGTCCTGCTATGAGATCAGTAAGCAACTCCTTGAAAGAGTACTCACTTCTCTTAGCTGCATCCTTCTTAAAGTCATAGAAAGAAATCGGCAATGAGTTCAGGATAATATCGATCTTGGCCCGATCGCTGATATTTCCACCTCCACGTGTGAATCATTTCATGGTGTTATCCATGATCATCACATGCAGTGTCACCGAACTGCCATCAACCATTCTCTTACAGACAAGGTCTCTAACGAGATCACAGTTGACAATTCGTTCCACTTCACCATATGTACGCACCAAGTCCATCCAGATTCCTACAGAGCTACAATAGCTCATGTATTTGAGCTTGAGTTCTCTAGAAAGGTTATCTGAGATTAACTTGTAAGTAAAATCCTCAGAAGCCACCCAACTATCATAGAACTCCTTCTCTTTTCTAGACACTTTATGGTAACGTGGTTCAAGTGGCATCATAGTAAGAACAAACATGTGTTGCTTAGTCAGGAGAATATATTCAATGCAATATCTCCACTCATGGAAGTTCGGACCAGTAAGAGGATTGAGAGCAAGTATATGATCGACAGTAGACATAGACATATCTGAAACAATAAAGAATCTTAAAATAAGAACATACATGTTGAACTTCGAAAACAAATGCATTGAAAACCTTTTAATAAATCAATTACAAATGTTTTCCACAAATTGCCCAAGAGTTCCCACCGCAAGCTACACTCGTAGACGTTTACGATGTCACCCTCAACCAGAACTGCGGGTTTTAAGCCCCAATTCATTTAATTTCACTACCATGTCAGGAAGCTTTTGACACTAGAAATTAATAATTAGTGAAAGCCTTAGACCAAGCCATCCTTACAAGAACAGGGATGCGATTCATGCATTATATTCTAAGATGCTTCTAAGCGATTAACCACAAATTTAACTCCGGCCAAAAGAGACAGTTTAGCATGGCACGTAACCATACCGCACAGCCCTCGAAGCTTTTGTTATCTTTAATTTAAATCAATCCTAGAATACTTGTGAAAGAGGTCTACGCAAGCTACACTCGTAAACGTTTACGCAAAGCCCTCCCACTATTCACATGATTTAAATTGTTTGTCTAGAAATCCCAACAACCGTACCCATGCACCTTCGGGAACTAGCAAGCTACACTCGTAGACGTTAACTAGAACGAGAGATACACTTACAGCCTAGGACCGCTTTGTGGAGGTCTGTTGATTTTAATTAAAAAATCCACTTAGTATTTTTCTTTTAAAAGGTTTCTTTATGCGCACACATAATTTCTTTTTGTCATTATATTTCCCAAATTTTTGCATGTAATTAAACTAGCCCAAAAATTCCCAAAATATAATCCAACAAAATAAATTAATCACATAAGCATGCTTGGAAAGCTGTAAATAATAAAAGCAGTAAATCATGCTTTTCCTATTATCTACACATGCTTACTTGCGCACATAAATAAATCACATATCATACGAGGACAATTAAGACAAACAAAAATTCCTCGTGGCCCCAAAAAAATAGAAAATAAAATTATATTCTATTACAATTTGAATTTTGAATCAATTTGGATAAATCCAAATCTTTCCAAATCTTCAAGGGCCTCCAAATCTTCAACCACCAAATCTTTTGAGATTTAGGCCTTTATGATCTGATGATTTGCCCTAACCCTAATGCAAACCCTAGGGTTTACACAGGATTGCACAAACCATCAAAACACGAGCCACCGCCGCAGGGACAGCAGTCGCCGACGACAGCCACCGCCGCCACCGCCTGCAGCCGACCGCCGCCGCCGACCGCGGCCAGCTGCCACGCGCGCGTGTGCTGCGCGTTTCCGCGCGCGCCGCCGCGTGCCGCTGCGCCGCCCGCGCCGTTGCCGGCATCCGCTCGCGCGCCGCCGTCCGCCGTGCACGCGCGCACGGCCTCCTGCCGCCGCCGTGCACTGCCCTTCGCCGGCTCCGTCTTCGTTCTTCGTCCTCGATCCGTTCAATTAAATAAATTTGAAAATTACAGAAACTATTCTATTACAATTTTCAAATCTACACTAATCATGGATTTTCTCATGATTTTACAAAAACAATTCAGCCCTACACGGATAAACCACCGCGGGCTGAATCAACGGGTTGCCACGAGGAACAAAAACCAACATCCACAATAATAAATTCATACATGCATAATTTTAATTTAATTATGAACAACAGAGCCATAAATCAGAAACCTGGCTCTGATACCAATTGTGGGGTTTTAACGTGAACCGAATCACCAAAACCAAACTGAACCGGATCGGATCTATGGATATTGCTCATAATAAAAATTCACAAAACCCTAGCATGCTCCTATGAATTTAATACAAGATTGTGGATTTAGGGTTTACCGTTATTTCGTAGTCTCTGAACCAATCTTTCGCGTTTGAAATCCAAACTTCGATTCAACCACGCGATTCGAATTTGTCTGCGGAAACAGAAATTAGCAATCTAATTTCAAGAACAAATTCGAAAATAACAGAGGGAAGAAAGAAAATCTGTTCTCCAGATTAGATCTTCAGATCTGTGTCCCGGCGCTGTTCGGATCTACTACTGGTGAGGACTCCGTAGATCTGTAATCT
>JAPKLW010001092.1:225369-263862 GCA_026898455.1 Plectranthus barbatus
ATCGACAGGATTTCTTCTTCTGTCGATCAGTTGAATTTTCAACGTGTTCTTCGTTTGCAGCATGCCTCTGCTTTGATCGACACACTTTCTGTCGATCGAAACAGAGCCTTCGGTCAAAACTCTTTTTTTTCAGACTTAGTCTAATTTCACTCCAAAAACCTACATTTTTGAGCATAACACACAACTCAGACATAAAAACACTACGATGCTCATAATTTAAAGTAAACACACTATAATCTTATCAAAACAACCTAAAAATCCATAGATAAGTGAACGAAATAGCGCACTTATCAGAGACTACCAAACAGAATGGGGTCTGCCAGGATGTGATCCGTTTGCGCCTGTTCCCCTTCTCACTTCGGGATCAGGCTAGGATGTGGTTTATAGCCCTGGATTGCAGCGGCATCCGCACTTAGGACGATCTCCGAGTCGAGTTCCTTGCCACCTTCTTCCCACCTTCCGTGATCATTCAGAAGAAGTTGGAGATTCTGCAATTCCACCAAAGTATTGACGAGTCCCTGTTCGAGGCATGGAGTAGGTTCAATGAACTGTTGAGCTGTTGTCCGGGTCATAGAGTCGATACCGAGGAGCTGCCTCATATCTTCTACCGAGAGATGAACGAAAGAACTCAAGAATTGGTGGACAATGCAGCTGGAGGTTCAATGATGAGCAAGTCAGCTGACAAAGCCCTGAAGCTGTTTAAGAAGATGACCTTGCATACTCAAAAGTGGGCAAATCCAAGGAGACCTCAAGTGAAGGTGGTGGAAAAGAAAAAAGATGAAGACACCCTTAAGAAGGAGATAGTCACACATTAGTAATCTAGGTTTAAATTTTTAAACACGGAATTTGATCCATTTGAATCTAACCATTCCCCATTGCTGAGTTGATGATTTTTACATGTTTATTGTTGATTATCTTCCCTAGACTCTGGCTCTTTAATTATTGTTTTCAATACTCCTTCAATTTCTACATTGTCATCTTTCAATTTTAAAACCAAAACCTTATTTTTAATTTACTCAAACAATTATAATTTGAAAACTATAGCTAGTACATGGAATGGTTTCGTTACACAGTCCTTGTGGGTTCGACATAACTTAGTTGATTATAAATTTATTAGCCCCGTGCTATAATCTGCGTGCTGATTTTGCAGCAATCAAAGGCATGCATCAAAGGCAATTACAAAGGCTCTGCTAACCAGAACCGAGATCCTTAACATTCCTGACTACGATGATGGAAGTTATTCCTCAAAAGAAGATGTGGAAGATGTCCTGATGGTATTTATGGCTAAAATAGATGATGATGATGATGATGATGATGATGATGTTGAAGAAGAACAAGAGGCGAGATCGGCCCTAGCAGTCACAAATGATAAGGTAGCAAACTCTAGTATATCTGTTATGTCTAGTTCAGCAAACATACATGAAACTGCTGAGTCATATTGCTCTGATTCAGGAGATGTAACCAAGTATCATTTTTTAAAAGAATTTTCTAAATTTCATGCATTTAAAGATGCTTTAGCAAATGAAAATTCCTCTCTAAAATCTTAGTTTTCTATTTTGACCAGTGAGATTGAGAAATCTAGGTCAATAAGCGAGGAACTTTTGAAACTTAGAACTGAATTCTCCAAACTTACTGAAAATTTAAAAAATCTAGAAAAGGAGAATGAAGTTTTATAGAAAGAAAACTCCGTGTAAAAAAGAGTGTTAATGTACATTTTCAAAAAGCATGAGAGATCTTAACAAAATTTTGGATGCTCAAAGATATAATAATGATTTTTCCGGAATTGGTTTTGAAGAAAGTGAATTGAGCAATGCTGACATTCAGCAATCAAATAGCATAATCTTTGTTCCAGCAATTGGAAATGTTCAGCAGAATGCTAGGGATAAAGGGGATAGAGCTAAACCTTCAAAGGTAGCTCAGCTGAAATGCTAGGAAATAAAAGATCCTTTGTTGGCCGATCAACAAAGGTTGAAAAGGATACCTGCTGAGAGGATGTCAGTAAAGTCCTCGAACGTTACTCAGCAGACAGTTTCATCTGCTAGGAAGTTACAATCACAACCTAGCAAGGCTAAGCAATCTACTGAGATTGGAAGGAAGCCAGCAAACACTCCAAGTACTTGGAACAATTACTTGAGGCCTGAGTCAAATTCAATTCATTTTCAAAAGACTGTGAAGGCTAAGCACACAACTACACCATCCAATGCTAATTCATTGCATTACTTCAAAAGAAAGGGAAAGGTAGTTAAGAGCAATGATAAGAAGATCATCAAAATTACAAAAATCTGGATTCCTAAGGGATTAATCAAGAGAACTAATCCAGCAGGACCCGCTGTTGATCGGGTACCTAAGAATTAATTTGTGAATTTTCAGGAACATGGTCAAATGAATGGATCCTGGACAGTGGCTGCTCAACACATATGCCTTGAGACGAAGACATTTTCACAGATCTTCGAAAAGTCAGAGGACCTTCAGTCTCTTATGGTGACAACTCAAAATGAAGGGTGATCGGAAGAGGATGCGTAGAGCAAGATGGAATGCGCATAATCAACGTTGCCCTCGTCACCAACTTGAAGCACAACTTGCTGAGCATCAACCAGCTGAGTGAAAATGGGTATATTGTTTCTTTTATTGATACAGGATGCGAGATTGCTGACAAGACCACAAGAGAAGTAAAACTCAGAGGAGTTCGAAAGGGTGGACTATATGTGGTTGATTAGTAAAGCGGACTACACGACCCATGCTTCATCGCATTCAGCAAAGAGGAGATAAATTGGCTATGGCATCAAAGACTGACGCATCTGAACTTCAAAACCATCAACTACATAGCCAAGAACAACATTGTTGAAGGATTGCCAAAGAAAACCTTCAGAAAGGCAAACTAAAGCAACCTTCAGATCAAATCCTGAAAAGGCCACTTAAGAGTTAATCCTTGAGTTATTGCACATGGATCTATTCGGTCCAGTGACTCCACCCACCGTAGGTAACAAAAATTATTCATTAGTTGTGATTGATGACTATTCCAGGTATACATGGGTGAAGTTGCTGAAATCCAAGGACGAAGTCAAGATAATCCTACCGGAGCTAATACTTTGAGTTCAGAATGACAAGGAGGTAACGGTAAAAAGCATTATATCCGACAATGGCACAAAATTTTGCAACGGTGTCGATGCTGGGATAGGACATGAAAGGTCCACTACTAGAACACCCCAACAAAACGACTTACCAGAGCAGAGGAACAGAACGTTGAAAGAAACCGTGCGAACAATGCTTGCTGACAGAAACCTTGGCCAAAGGTATTGGGAGAAGCTGTAATGACAGCAAGCTACACATAGAATCGAAGTGGATTGAATATTAGGTTCCACAAAACCCTTTACAAAATCTATCATGGTCGTAAGCTGTCCTTAGCTCACTTTTGTGCTTTCGGTTCACTGTGTTATATCCATAACAATAGGATGTCGAAATTAAGTACTTTCTCTCCCAAAGCTGACGAAGGAGTGTTCCCAGGCTATGGACGTCCTTCTCACAAAGGTTATAGAGTGCTTAACACGACAACCAATCTTGTGTAAATAATATGTAATATTATTTTTTATGAAGCTACTCAAGTTTGCAGGACCATGAAAGAGCAAGGAGATGTGGTTCAGGAGACCAATGATGTCAATGGACAATCGGGCTCGAATTTTTCCGATGTTGAATCGATTGTTCTGACTAGGTTCGTAAGTGAAAGCACATCTGTGCTGGAGACCTCGGTTGGTCAGCAAACAACCGAAAGGGCCGGTGATGCAACTGGTACTGCTGAGGCCTAACAAAATAATCCTTCAAAGAAAAGCACAAGTCAAGGGGGAACTCAAGAAGGAGAAGACATCCAGCAAAATGAAGATTCTACTGGAAATTCCGCAAAGAATGACAAAAGGGCTTCTGAAGACAACTCTGCTGAGAATAATTCAGAGCAATCTGCTGAGAGAAGACTTTTTATCATTCCAGCAAATACTAATCCAGCAGATGGACTCCCAGCTGACAACAATTCAGTAGATGACAACTCGGCCAGGGTTCTTAAGAATTTTGAAAACTTACAATTTTTTTATGTTCCTGTTGCAGGGAATCCAACTACAGAACCCCGTAGTCAATCCATTCCAGTTACTGAGCTGCAAATACCAAAATGGTTGCTAAGAGATCATCCAGTAGATGCAATCTTAAGTGATCTCACAGATCCGGTTTGTACCGATATAGTGCCATGCTAGCTTGCAACGTATCACAGCAAGAGCCAACCAAGGTCACTGATGCCTTACAATCCGCTGATTGGATAAATGCGATGCAAGAAAAGTTGTCAGAGATCACCCACAATCATGTTTGGGATTTAGTGGATCGACAAACTCACCAGTCAATGATTGGCATGAAATGGGTATTCAAAAATAAGCGGGATGAGAATGGGCTCATTGTATACAACAAAGCAAGGCTCGTAGCTAAAGGATACGCACAATGCGAAGGAATTGACTTCTACGAGATTTTTTCTCCAGTAGCCAGACTGGAAGCAATCTGGTTATTCTTAGGATATGCTACTCACCATAATTTCATGGTATTTCAAATGGATGTCAAGAGCACGTACTTGAATGGTGAACTCAAGGAGGAAGTTTACGTGGAGCAACCTCCTAGATTTTAAAGAGGTGACAAGGTGTACAGTTTGAGAAAAGCATTATATGGACTAAAGAAAACTCCCAGAGCTTCGTACGAGATGCTTTCTCAGTTCCTGCTGAACAATGGATTTAAGAAAGGGAAAATCGACCGCATTCTCTTCATAATCAAGGATGCCAAAGATATACTCCTTGTGCAAATTTATGTGGATGACATTATTTTTTGCCTTAAGAATCTAACTCTTTGTGAGAAGTTTGCTCAGCTCACGCAAAATAATTTTCAGATGAGCATGATGGGAAAGTTGTCATACTTCCTAGGCTTACTAGTTCAGCAATCCAGCGAAGGGATCTTCTTACATCAAAAGAAGTACACAAAAGATCTCATTAGCAAATATTACCCAGAAAAGACAAAGACTTGCGGATTCCTATGAGCACAGCATTCTAAGTTTCCTAAGATGAGGACGGCGAATCCGTAAATCCAACAACATATCGAGGTATAATTGGTTCCTTATTATACCTAACAGCCAGTAGGACATATATTTTGTATGTTGTGGGTGTGTGTGTCAGGTATCAAGCAAACCCGAAGAAGTCACACATGGAGTCAGCAAGAAGGATTGTCAAGTATCTAAAAGAAACAGAGTCGCTTGAAATTTGGTATCCCAAAGCAGATGATCTAACCTTTATTGGATATTCAGACTCGGATTTTGGAGGATTCCAAATCGATCAAAAAAGTACGAGTAGGACTTGTCAATTCCTTGGTTGATCAGTTGGTTAAGCAAAAAGCAACATTCGGTAGCAACATCCTCAACAGAAGTTGAATATGTGGCTGCAACAAGTTGTTGTACACAGGTGTTATGGATTAAACAACAACTTCAAGACTATGAAGTCAACATCGGATGTGTCCGAATCCCCTGCGACAAAATTAGTGCGATGTGCATCACGAAGAACCCCATATATCATTCGAGATCACGTGGAGAAGAAGGACATATTAGTGGATTACATTCAAACAGACGATCAAGTTGTTGATATCATCATTGAACCGCTAGCAGAGAGCCAATTCAAAGAGTTGTGTCTCAAACTTGGCTTGCTAGAGTTGGATGATGTGATGGAAGAGTGAGTCCCAGCTCTCACTTAGCTTCTGGTCTTCTGGGATTTCTGAAGTTGTTGCGGATTAAAGTGTGTCTAAGCTCACACTTTCAAAGTTTACTACTCAGCAAAATTCTGATTTTGATTTACACTATTTGTTGAGCTACTGGTTGCTGAGATGGTTCGATGAAGAATATATGTTGCTAAATACGATATTTGCTGACTTATTTGTTGTGGATATGTTTGCTGAGTCCAAGCTCTCAGTAGAATAACTGTGGTTGCTCTGAGGGTTCAACATATTAAATCTAGCAAATGATTTCAAATACCTCAAAAGACGGGAGTATCCAATCAAGAGGAGAAGATGTTGCTTCATACATTGAGGATATGGAGGAGATGAAGCAGAGGTGGTTGCAGTGGAAAAATTAGAGTTTTGCTGAGAAAACTTGGAAGATTGCCACACCACTGAAGACTCTTATTGACTCTCACAGGGATTTAGCAATCTTGTTGATAAGGATGCTGATGTGCGAAGCTAGTTCGCACTCAGAACTCAGCGCCAAGAAATTTGTTGTGATGATGGCGATCGATGATCAAATCAAAGGAAATTGGGCACAGTTTATCTACAGCAAATGGTTGGAGCATGTTCACAAGAATCCCACCATCAAGACAGAGCATGTGTTCAACCAAGATGTCGGTTTTGGCATTAAAATCAGCCATTTAATTGAAGGGTACATCCCCAAGGAGAAGTTAGACAGGGGGAAGACTTGTTGCCCACATACTATATGCCAGTTACAAGAAAATGTCAACTTTCGGTGGATACTAAGGGACTAAGGTATCCAAAGGGAAAGAGCAATGTTGATCCCAATGACCCAGTATCTGAGGAGGAAGACCATGATGAAGGAGAATTCATTCTCAATCCGCAATTCCACTAACAAAGGCAGAAATTGAAGAAGAAAGGAAAAAGGCTGAGACAGAAGCTTTATTTCAGGAGATGGAGAACTTGCCAGAACTTACCATGTTAGATCCAGTGGTTAAGCCACCCAAGGAAGAAAAGGACTCTGGTCAAGCCCCAGCAAAGAAAGAAGTAGAAGATCGTTGCTGAGGAAGTGGCTACTACTGAGGGGGAAGCTTTGAAGAAGGGCAGGAGTGATCCCTTCTGAGGATCGACCATTAAAATCCAGATGTCGACCGTTATTCCAGCTTCTGGGATGCTTATCGTTGTGCCAACCCCTGACATTCCCACTGCTGACCCTACACGAAAGAAAACAAAGAGGAAGTTGTTGACTGCAGCTCAACAAGATCAAGGAAGAAAGTAAGACAAGAGAACGAGATGAAAAGACTCCAGGAATTGAAAGATTTTAATAGGACGATGCAAGAGATCATGTTCCAGCAGAGGGATGCTAATTTCGAACAGGTTAAGACCGCTGCTAAAGAGCATGCTGAGAAAAAAAAACAGTAGTTAGCAGCAATAGAGAAAGTTGCTGAGAAACCTACTGCTGATACCGACCCAATTGTTAAGCAAGTTGCTCGCACCGCTGTGGACAAAGGGAAAGGAAAAGCGATTGCTGAGCAAGCTGAACAACCGGTCAACCCCAACATGGTTGAGAATAGGTTTCTTCAATGAACTTCCTATCGTGCTGGTTGGTGGGAGTGGTAGCATAGTGATCAGTAAGCAGACGCCCACGCAAGGAGAAGGGAGTGATGTGACTCAGATCGAGAAGCCCACCACTGCGCAAGGGGGAAGTGGTGGTGCTGGTGCTGGTGCTGAAGATGTTGCTGCTAGGCAGACTACCGCGTAAGGGGATGGTAGTTCTGCTAAGGATGCTCAGGATAGTGAAGTTGTTGGGAAGCAGACTGCTGCGCGTGGGGAAAACAGTGCTGCTGAGATGAATGTGGTTGTTGAGGAGCACACGGTCATGCAAGGAGGAGACCGTGCTGTTGAAATACTAGTTGAGAAAAGTATTTTGCAGGAAGGAGGCAAGGATGTTGTTGATTCTGAAGGAGTAGACAAGGCAGTAGTGCAAGGGAATGCTGACTTTGAAAAGATGGATGTTGACAAATTTGGAGATGTTGAGAAGGCAGCAAATGGAGAGGTTGATGACCTTACAAATAAGAATGTTAAGTCAAAGGATGCTGAAAAGCCAGCAGATGCTAAGTTGCTGAGGAATCAAAAGCCAGATCTGATGAAGCGTATGATCGTTACTTCATTAAATGCATCTCTACTAATGTTCTTGGCATTGTTCTATTTGAGGATCTATAGGGCAATCTAATGCAAACAGGACTATCTCTGGGCATTGTTGTTGAACCTTAACAACGGGCGACCACCACGGAAAAACCGGTGAGTGATTTGAAGAAAGAGGTGTAGGAAAGAAATGAAAAATACCTCCGAGCCCTAGGATTTGACCCAGCCAAAGTCCCAGGATGGGCCATAGCTATGAATTCTTCCACACTACTGAAGGACACCATTGACTCCCTATGGCAGAGGCGTGCGACTCCTTAATCCCCTGAAGTTTCTGGTGTATCATTTGATTCTATTCCAACTAATGGGGAGGAAGTTGACATGCCTGGAGACTCAGAAGATAATGAGGGAGCTTTGTTGGTTGCTGAAGGGGAGACGACATTGAGTGTAGATGTAATGCGAGTGCCATTTGATGGACCACCACACAGCAGATTCAGAGCTAAATGCATTGCCCAATAGTGTCCAGTAGTGACAGTCGTAGATGAAGAAAATGTTGATCTTATCCCCTGGGCGGAAGATATATGTACATTCATAGATGCCCAACTGAAGGAGGAATTTGAAAACACCTACTTTGCTGAATTTCAAGGTAATTTTGATGTGTTCCAATTTCTTAAAAAGGAATTCCAGAGATGGAGGAAATTCGACTTCTCAACCCGTGAGCTGCACTACAAAGATCGATCTATCATGATGGCTCGAATGGGACTGAATTACTGGAGATTCGAAGAAGATTGGGCCAATGATTGGATGTATCAGACATCAAAGAGGCAATATACAGAGAGGTAGGTAGTAGAACGCCTAAGGAAAATCAAGAGACACCGCGGTGCACGGGAGATAATTTGTTGCCACCACCCAAATATGCACCAGTTGTTGGGCCTTCTACTTCAGGGATGATTCTGAGGTCTCATGCGAAAAGGAAGCAAGTTGCTGCAACTGCTGAGTTGCTGGCCAGGATTAAAAAGGAGGAAGTAGATAAGCGGAAGGCAGAGGAAGAAAGAAAAATGAAGGAATTTCGTGATCATCTGCTGCATACTCTTATGTGTCTCTCAACATGAATGGTTCCAAGTGAGCCAAGCTTGGAATCTCCTACTCCTAATGTTGAAGAAGGGCCATATGCTAAAGAGCCAAAGCCTGTGGAGAAGGAAACTGAACAATATCCTGAGACCTCTCAGGTCATGGAGATGGCTGCTGAACTTCCACCAACTTCCTCTCAAGTGGTTATTTTTTAAGCATCCCCGGTTATCTCTATTGATCCCCTGAGCTCTAGCTCTTTTCATAGGGATGTTCAAGTATACATTCATGTTGCCCTGGATGCGAAGATGGAGAAAGCTAAGGAAGAGCTGCACTAGTCCTTAAAAGAATACTTTGCTTCCTTCTCTGTCAGCCTTTTTTATGCGATCAAAGAATGGGAAGAGAAAGATGAAAGGTTGAAAGAAGAAGAAGAAGAGAGGAGGCTACGTCAAGAAGCTCGCCGGAAGCAAGAAGAAGAATTCAGGAGGCAACAGGAAGAAGAAGAGATAGAAGAAAGAAGGAAGAGAGGGAGCGGATTAAGAGGGAGGAGCGAGATGCCCTGCTAGACAAGTTCATGAAAATCACTACATCTCAAATCAGCAATCTGAACAAGGTCATCGGCTTTCCAGAATCAAAGAATGTTGACTCCGACTCCTCTGCATCCAAGAAGTAATGGCTTCTGTCTTTGAAATTTCTATAATTTATGTTTAGGTTTTTGTTTCCTATACTCTACTGCTGAGATTCATAATGGTAACTTACCCAGATTGACGAGAACAACTCATTGTCCCATTTTGATTTTACTTGCTTAGCTGAACTTACACATTTTGTGTAATCATCAAATTGCATGTGGACTACTGAGTATGTGTGAGTGTTCGATTAGTATTGCTCTGATCTCAATGTGTGAATGTTTCTATGTGCTTGATTGCTGCTGAATTTTTCGTATATCATTAAGCCATTCAGTTGTGCTAAATTTTTATCAAGCAATACCCTTCTTATTTTAAGCGTGAACTTTTTCGAACACTTGCTGAGTCTAAGGTAGTCGACACACTGAGTTAGATTGATAGATATACTTTTTAAACTCAGGAGTCTTCTTTCATGATCAGTATGTTAGATTTAGGGCTTTGATCGCACCAAAAAGGGGGAAATTGTTCGGAATATTGTACCCATTTTGATCTTATCTTTATTTGTATTGGTTTTGGTGCATCAAAGCTAGGTTATCTAGTCTCTAGCAACTTAGAAATATTTTGAAATTGTAAAAGTCTTGTATAGGATAAGTCTATTTGAGTTGTAATAGAGTTAGAAAAAGATTGCAGGAGTTTGCTGAAGGAGTCAGCAAAATGCGAGAAGATTGTTAGAAGATACAACAAAGTACACAGGTTGCAAAGGACGCTAGCAAACAATGAAGTTTCGGAATACTAGCAAACACATGAATATCAGTGAGAGCACTTCAGAGGACAACAAAGTTGTTGAAGGAACATAGCAGATAGAATGTTGGATCTCAGCAAGGTTGCTTAGATCTCAGCAAACGAATAACGAGTTCAGCAGAGGTTTTCGATAGCAACCAACAAGCATCTGAAGAGGTTGAATTAGATGATCTTTTATTTCAAGAGTTTAAGGAATCTCCTGAATCGAAAAGCTGATTTATCAAGAGACAAACAGGGGATTTCCTGAATTAACTAAAAGATCCGTTCTGACAAGTCGGCTAAACAAAGAAAGAGTCAATCAATGACGAAGAGTCTTGAAACGTCTCTATGCTTTTCAGAAAAGGAAGGAAGAGGATTGACGGTTCGTCAATAAGTCTCTAATAGAAAAAAGATTCAAATATTGATGTCTGAATTTTTATCTATAAACAGAAGGATTCGTTGAGAAGAAAGGAGTTCGACAATTTCGCTCAAAAACAAACATACAATTTGTCGAGTTTATTACCGATCAAGAAATGATCGAGGCTTTGCAAAAGCTAATCGTGTTCATCACGAGACCTTGAAAACTTATTCCTAAGGTTAACTTGGTGTTCTTTCTGTCTAAGAAAAAACATAGCAGTCATCTTGATCTGCAAGATTGACTATTGCGGGCAACTGCCCCAAAGTGGAGAAGTTCAAGGAAGAACTATTAAAATCATAACTCAGTATTCAGGGAGGTTGCGAGGTGTGTCCTCACTCCAAGAGTGTTGAGAATATTGATATCAAGAGTACTTGAAGGTGTGTTGTGACTGATCATTGATATTTCCACCAGATTAATTGCAATACAGTGGCCAAATAAATTTATAATTCCCTAAGGTAGTCGAACCCACAGAAAATGATGCACGAAATAAACTCATGTACAAAAACATAGTTTTTGGATAAATTGTGTGATCAATCAAAAAATAGGTTTAGGGTTTTGTTTGAAAACATAAATAAAGATTGAAAGCAAATAAAAGGATAATACAAATCCAAGGGTTGAACTTCTACTCTGGATGACATGCAAATAAAAAAATATTCATGCAACAGGTGAGATATCAGAAAAGTGTTATAATTTCCTTGGTCCGACAAATAATAACTAGATTAATAACCAGTGCCTATCTCCTCTCGGTCTCAAGAACACCTATTAATTAATCTCATAAGATCAACAGATTTAAATCCCTATAATCTAGTACTTCTTGGTCTGACAGTACACATCGCATCATGTATTCTTAATCCTACTATCAATATTCACCTCTCGATCTTTCTATCAATAGCTAGACATTTAAATCAATCTTCACCTCTCGGTCCTTAAATTAATTTAGAATTATGAAAGAAAACAGGAATCACAAACCATTAGCAATGAATTAATCAAGCATGCATCCAAAACAGTTGTACAAACCCTAAAATCTGATAGGAAAATTAACTAGACATAATAAAATAAAGAGACATAATTAAACAAAAAGTAAATTGCATAAATAAATAAAAGAGGAATTCTAAAGTACATCAATTAAAGTACTAAAATAAAAACTAAAGATACTACATAAATTAAGGAGAAGAAAAAATTGTGGGACTAATCCCCCAAAGGGATGTCCAATGAATAATATAATTTAGAGGGGTATTTGTAGAGTTTGTGTAGGCTTTACATGACAAAATCCTATAAGGAATAAGATTAGATTTGGTGCAAATCTAAATCTTAATATCCTATTTGACATAAATCTTCCTTTTTGGGTCTTCAAGGCTTCCAAATTGATGTATATCATTTATTTCCACCAAATCTCGCCCAAAAAGGGTGTAAAATTGCATTTTTCTGCAAAATTGACTCGCATGTCGATTGACACCCTGCCTGTCGATCGACACGCAGGTTGGTCGACATCCCCGATGTCGGTCGATACAGAAGCTTCGCCAGAAGTCCTTCACTTGTGCAGTTTCACGTTTTTTGCCATAACTTTTGCTCCCGAACTCTGATTGACCCGATTCCAGTTGCATTGGAAATCTAATTCAAAGATCTTTCTATTTCCATACTTCATTAGCTCAAATTCCACGTGTGGAAGAATTTGTTACTGTTTCTTCAAACATCTGCTGCTTTCGTTACGGGTTTCTAATGAGTTTAGCCTCAAACTGCAAAATCTTGTCATGCCAAGCATAAAACCACTCTAGATAGACTTATGCAACAAAAAAAAGTAAATAAACTAAAACATATCAAAAATACTAATTAATCAAACCAAATATGAGTGGAAATATGAACTCATCAGTGACCAGACGGAGATGTTGCTTACAGTTAGAGATCAAGTCCAACCTCTTGTATTAAATCTTAGTGAATTCCAGTCAGCAGACTGTAAAGTGTACATAGAACAATTGTTTGAACCACTATAACCTTTGTGTTATTTACTGTTTCATTGCTTTATTTACTTGTTAATATAAAATCCAGCATCTCAAGTGTTGGTGTATAATCTGCAATAAACCTAAGTACTTCACGAATTTAAAGACATATTTTATAAGAACTTGTTGAGTCAAAACCTCAGCAAAATAAGTGGAATATCATTAATATTCCGTTGTATTAATCATTACTCTGATCGAGGAACAATAATTTTCAAATCTGAATCCTCTATATTACACTCCCTAAGACCATGAATATTAACGACCACTAGCTCCATGTTCGCTTGCCAAATTAGCAAAATTAATAGAAAATGGTGCAAATGGTGTGAACAAAGGTTGACCACCAAGAAAGATACCCCTTTCCTTCCACTTAAATTATCAATCTTTTATTTTTTGTCCGATTCATTTAATTATCAATTTACCTAAAATGAAAAGTTAAAACATACTCACTAATAAAATATTAATTTCCTCTAATATACTCGCATTGATTATTATGTTCACATGGTAGGGGACTAATTAAGAGAGACAAAAGTAGTAAACCAAATGGTCTATAAGTCCCATGAAGATTTTTTTTAAAACTTTTTATTGATGAACTAATAGTATTGTGACACTTGTTACCATTTTATACGTCCATTACTTTTTTATAGATACAAAAATAAAATTGTTATATCTTTTATATAATAATATAAAAATAAACAATAAATATACTAAAATTCATAATTTTGGATTCTCAACAAATAGAGATTAATTTTGAAGAAATATGTATATTTCAATAATATTTTTAGATGATTGTGAAAGATGTGATTTTATTTTTAGTTTATTATTTTAGAATAAAAGCAAAAACAAAAATATTATTATATTTTCTGTATGGTTTGTGTTGGTGTACCGTAAATATAAAGATGGTTATACCGTTACTGTATCGAAAACTTTCATTGCAGTATGATACATTACCAAAAATTACAGTATACCAAAAATTTAATAATTTCAATATTTTTTCAATACGATATGTCAAATATTTTGGCATTTTGATTTTTTTTCAATTCTTCATTATAAGTGATTTTCGGAAAGTTCTAATTGAAAAGATTGTGACCATGCCAAGAAAAGCTCGGTAGTCATGTATGTAGTGATAACAATTGAAGCGTGCTGAGCTTAGTCCATGACCTGGAAAGTTTAAAGCTACCAAAAACAAAAAACATAGAAAAGAAGAATAAACTTTTCAAGATTAAAGAAAATCTGAGGCGTGGAAACTTGGATACGCAATTTAAATTTGAATTCTCATATGACGAGGAGAAACTTATAATCATAGTTACGTGTTTGAATAAGCACTACAGGATTTATCCATTATAAAATATATATATATAGATATCTACTGCTAGTTTCGATCTCAAATATTTTAATTATTTTATTTAAGATTAATAAATTATTATTTTATTTAAAAATATGTTTTTTGAGAAATAGAAAGTACACGAGTGAATATGATACAAATTTAATTGATGTCAAGAATCATCACAGCCTTATTAGAGCATAAAGTGTTGAGAATATTAAAGTTTGTGTCGGCACCTAAATGATAATAAATAATATAATAGAGGAATAATTTTAAATAGCAAAATTTTATAAATATATGTAAGGAATAATAAGGCTTATGAATACATCCATAAAATAGCAAGTTTCATCCAAATTGAGAAAGTCGATCAAATCAAAGTAACGATGTTGAAAATATTGTACCTCTTTGATCGTATATTATTTGTATTTGTTTTGGTGCATCAAAGCTAGATTTCCTTGGTCTCTAGCAACTCGGCAATGTGCTGAAATTGCAGAAGTCCTCCATAGATATTTTTGGTTGAATTGTAATAGACCTAGGAATTCTTTGCTAAATGGTTGCTGAAGGAGCTAGCAAAACACTTGAAGAATTGAAGAATTAGCAATGTTCCGAAGAGATTTGGAGATTGCTGAAGAAGCTAGCAAAACGCTTGAAGATACGGAAAGTTAGCAAGTACCGAGAAATACATGAAGATTGTTGAAGGTACTTAGCAAGTCTCAAGATTGCTAGAAGAATATAGCAGACAATATGCTAAATCTCAACAAGTTTGCTGAGATCTCAGCAAACGCCTAGCGAACTCAGCAGAGAGTACATGGCAGCATTTCTAGAGTCTAGCAGACGTCTGTAGCGAGCAAGTCAAAATGAAAAGACCATCAATCTCATGATTTTAAGGAATCTCCTAGATCTGAGGGTTTACATATCAAAAGTCACAAGGATTCCTAATATCACTTGGAGATCCGTTCTGACACAAGGCCTGCGTGTCAGATAAATAACAAATCAACGCAAGGAGACCCGAAATGTCTCTATGTAGTTCAGAATAAGGAAGAAAGAAGATTGGTCTTTCATCAATTTGTCTCTAACGAAAAAAAGATTCAAAGTCTTGAATCTTTGTCTATAAATAGCAGAGGATTTGCAAAAAAGAAAAGAAGAGAGATCAATAGTACACAAAAATCAAGCACAAACTCTGCCGAATTCTTTACTGAATACTTAAAATTTTGATGCTTCGCAGAAGCTATCTGTGGTGATTAACACGAGACTTTAGAAGTTTACTTCTAGAGTTATTTTGGAGTTCTTTCTCTCCTGAAAAGAACTCAACAATCATCGTACTCTGTAAGGTTGATTATTACGGGCTTTTGCCGCAAGTTGGATAAGTTCAAGGAGGAACTCTAAAACAACTAAGTCTGGCATTCAAGGAGGGTGTGAGGTGCATCCTCACTCCAAGGGTTGCTGAGAAGATTGATATCAAATGAGCTGCTTGAAGGTGTGATGTGACTAGACGGAGGTGTTGCCTGTAGTTAGAGATCAAGTTCAATTCCTTGTATCAAATCTTAGTGAATTCCAGTCAGCAGACTATAGAGTGGACGTAGGACTGTTGTCGGAACCACTATAATCCTTGTGTTTTTTTCTTGCTCTTATTGTTTATTGCCTATCGTTGAATTGATACCCAACACCTCAAGTGCAAGAGTATAAAATGCAATAGATCTAAGAACCTCTTGAGCTTAAAACATTTTTTTCTAAATCCTTGTTGAGTCAGAACCTCAGCAAGATAAGTGCAAGAACCTTTAACTTTTCGTTGCATTATAATTACTCTGATCTCGGGGACCAACAAGTTGTATCAGAGCAATTGGTCTTTACAAATTAGTTGTTTCTAAGTCGTTTAGGACCAGATCCATTTACTTGCACTCTTTTCGTGTTAAGCTCAGGTACACACATAGATATGAACGTTACAAAGTTTCCTCCCTTCAATGCTGAAAAGTATGCAATGTGGAGAAAAAGGGCAACCATTCAGCTAAGAAGCATACATCCATAAATGGTTGAAGTCCTGGAGAGAGGTCCGATTAAGATCATGAAAGCAAATGCTTTCATGGGAGAAAATGATGAAGGACCAAACATGGTGGAGAAGCCCTATGAGGAATGGGTTATTGAGGACAAAAAGAGAGCCCAGCTGGACCCAATAGCGCATGAGCTTATTCTATGTTGTCTACCGGAATCTCTTACTGATGAAGCCATGCAACATGACAATGCTAAGGAGTTTTGGGATTTCTTAGCCACTCTCTCTCACGAGACCGATCAAATGTGACGCAACAAATTGCAGGTAGCAGTGGATAAATATGAATCATTCTCTATGCTTGTAGGTGAAAGCGTCAAATCAATGGAAGCAAGATTCAACGCAATAGTCTATGAACTGAGGAGTTTGGACAGAGTCTACAAAAATGCTGATAACCACAACTTTAAAGGAGAAAGATCTCTAAAAAATGACGGTGAAGGAAGTGTTCGCTTAGCTCTAAGCCCACGAATGGAACATTCTACAAGCAAACAAGAACGAAGCTAAAACTCGGTCTTTTGGAGTTTGATGAGATAGAACATGAAGACGAATGAATCCAAACTCTCATTCTTGCTATTTTGAAGAAGCGGAATAAAACTAAGCCCAAGCTCTCAGTTTTGGTATTCTGAAGAAGAACTAAACTAGATACACCTACCACTTTAATTAAGCTCACCAGTTTTGGCTACTTTGGCAATCAGATCGATAGGAGACCAGTTTGTCGAGTTAGCAAACCTGGAAAGAGCGGGAATTCAAAGGATCGTGACTTCAGTCAACACGCAACATTATTTACAATTTTATCATGTCGTAGGAAATGGAGGAACGGGGATGAGCCACATCAGCACGCACCCTGCTCGAAGCAACGCATCTTTAAAGCAGACATATGCATAACTGCTCTCAGTAAATCTTCTGGCAGAAGGCAATCCTAAGTATACTAATCATCATTGATACAACATATATTTTGGTGTAAGTCTCCCACCTCTCCATTAAAGCATTGGAAGATCAATTGTTTTATCCTTAAGGGGCCATTTGGTCATATGTTTATATGTTGAATGTATCAAATGACGTTTTGAAAAAAATGATACTTAAAGACGAATCGGCTGATCTCATCTATTTATGGAAGGACAGCTCCTAATCATGGAGATCAACATTCTCTATATCCTCAGAAAATACTATCATCTTCTATCTCAATATGGAAAACATAGTCATTACTATCTCTTTCTCCGACAACAGATTTGTTAAAATCAACAAAGGGAAGGTATTGTACATGACTAGGTTGAGGAATATACTTGTTGAGGACATCAGAGACTACCACGAACTCAGGATAAAACTTCGTCATGCTCGTTTGGATCACTTTCTCTCCACCGCTCCTACCAGTTCAGACCCGAACTAATTGTAGAATTTTGTCTGAATGCAAAAATCTCTAAGGACGAACATTTCATCACATCTGTAATCGATGGGAAGGTTATCATCATCTTCTCTTCTTCACTGGGTGAGATCTTCAAAGCGTTAATTACCGGGATCAGACTGGTGGAGTATCTGGCTAAGGAAAATGAAGCAGAAAAGTTTCATTGGAAGAAATGGGATGCTTCCAACCGACCCAAGTTTAGTCTAAATATCTCCATAGAAACCCTAAAACCTCTCTATGGAATGTATCTAGATTTTTTTAGTCAAGCACAGGTGTGTCGAGCCGACAACAACAGAGCCTTCTACAAGGAGATGTGGTGCGTAATTATGGCCATAGACGACCTTGCAGACATCAACTAGGTGGAGTACATCTTCAGCAAACTAGTTGAAGGCATCAGGAACGAGCCATCCAATAGCATGCCCTTCGGACCTCAACTCAGCGTTTTCTTGGAAAAGGAAAATGATTTTCTCACCTGTGGAGAAAATCTGACAGATATAGATTTCTTTCCACCAAGATTTACAATCAAGAAGAGACCATCTGACCATGTTGGAGGCTCTGGAAGCCATAACAGAAGAAGGATCTAGAATACTCTTATATTTCCTTTTTTATGTCGATGTAAGTGCACTATGGAAATATGTTATATATATGTTAGTTTGAAGACAATCTCTGTTTGTCTAAACTACAGAGTTTTCGCCCTTGAGTTGAATCAAGAAATATCTCTCCAATTAAGGGGGAAGGTTTTTAGGGCAGGTTGTGTAAATCAAGGTGATCAATTTTTTAGTATTAAAATATCTAATGTAAACTCGAAAGTTGATCCTTTACCAGCTTAATAGCGGTGGTTTTTGACAACATCAATAAAGGGGAAATTATTAAAAGTATTCCTACCTAGTTTTTGTTTTGATGTGTCAAAAGAATGTATAGAAACCACCAAGTTAAAAGTGTCTCTAGATTAGTTTAGTCCGCATGAACTAGCAAAGTCCTGTTAGGATATATATCGAGTTGTAATAGAACTGACAAAGCTGATCAAGATAAGCTGGGTGGAAATCAAAATCCCATTTTGGATCGTGTGAAGAGAAAGAAGCGACCAACTTCCAGTTTGAAGCCGATGACTAAGAGAAATTGGTCGAAGAGACCAGCCTAGATCATCTCCAGTTTACAAGTTCAATTTCTAATCACGTAAAGAGACAAAGGGAACAAGTAAGAGGAATCATAAAGACCAGTCTCCTTAAAGAATGATAAAGCACAAACCAATTTAGATTCCTTGTACTGGTGATCGATGTTAAAATTGCATATAAATTAAAGCAAAGAGGCAAATAAATTTCTAAACCCGAAGGTTGTCGAACCCACAGGAAATGTATGACAACTCTATTTCATGTACTAGCTATAGTTTTCAAATCTTAATTGTTTGAGTAACTTGAAAATAGGGTTTTAGGTTTTGAGATTTTAAAGATGACAAAACAAGAAACTAAAGGTTTTTTAAAACTATAAATAAGATACAGATTCAAGGACAAATAATCAACCTATTAACATGTAAAATCCATCAACTCAACAATAGGGTAAAATTAGATTCAGATGGTTCAGATCTTTATTTGGCAATTTAAACCCTAGATTACTAATGTATGACTATCTCCTCTCGGTCTCAAGAACACGACATTAATCAACATTAATCAATCTCAATAATTGTCTAATTCCAACCTACAATCAATTATTCCTTTTGAGACATAAATAGATTGCATTTAATTCCTATTCTTGTTACCAATTTTCACCTTTCAGTCTTTCAATTGATAACTACAAACCTAGATTCAATTTCATCTCTCGATCCTTCACTAAATCTTGGTCCGATTGAATTAAAATCAGGAATTTAAACCATGCTATTGAGTTTATTAATTTAAACATGCATCAAGATGATTATCAAAGCCCTAGAACCTACTAAGGTTTCTAGCCACTAAACATGGATAGAAATAAAGCGAATATATTATTAAAATTCATAAATTAACTTACAATTAAAAGGAACCTTGAAGTCTTGAAAAACTCCAATGTTGATTAAAGTATGATAAAATCTCAAGGTATCAAAAGTATCTCTATTTTTGAGCCTATCTAGTATTTATAGAGGAGAAAATTGTGACTCAAAAGGTATTGAGCTTTGAATAGAAGATATTCCAAATATGATCGAATTTTCCTTCTCGAGTCTCCGTGTCAATCGACACAGTGTGTGTTGTCGACATGGATCTTCATGTCAAGCTCTATCTCGATCGGTGCTTCTGGTCGACATCGACCCTCTGTGTCGATCGACATGCCTCGTGTTGATCAACATGGAGGGTTTTGCTCAGGTTTTCGGCTTGTCTTTCATGTCGATCGAAACAATAGCTTTGTCATTCCAACTCTTTTAACCACTTGGCTACATTTTTGCCCCAAAACTTGCAAAAACTCACCATAGCAAGCGTAATATCCTCTATAACACACTTATGCACGAAAATAACAAATAACAAAACCTAAGTTAACTAAAAAATGGAGAAAAATATGGATAAGTGAGTGCAAATACGAGCTTATCATTGGCAGAGCCATTCTGATACAAAAGCAGATTGTCGACATCTAGTGTAAAAAAAGGACGTAGCAGGTGCAGGACTTCAGGAAAAGTGTCCTGCTTCTGTCAGAAAAGAGACGCATCAGATTGGACGATCTCAAATGTCTCTAAAAAACTACAAATTTGAAATGCTTCTACTTCATTTATAAATAGATGAAGTACTCAGAGTGATAAAAAGATAGAAACCTGAAAATAGCAACGATACTCTGTGCAAGTGAAAACTCGAAGTGTTTCTATCATCAAGGCTAACTCTCAGCCTACCGTGTGTCATCTTTGGAACACGAGACTCGTAGCTTCTAAGCTCGAGTATCTTTTTTGGTATTCTTTCTCTCCAAGAAAAACACAACAGACATTGAAGATCTCCAACAGTGATTATTATAGTTGTCTAGCCAACTAGTTCGACAGTTCGGGAGGCATTATAAAGCTCTCAACATCTGTAGGAGGAGGCTAAATGGTGTTCCCACACTCCAAGTCTGCGAAGCCCAATGAACCATAGGCCTAGACGAGTGAGCTAGTGGACTAGTAGACATTGGCATCTACCAGCTAGCGATAGATCGCGAGACCATTCTGTAACGGAGACTTGGTGAATTTCCAGACCACGGTTTGAAAAGAGGACGTAGGGCGTGTTGTCCGAACCTCTATAAATCCTTATTCTTTACTATTTTTATTAATCTGCAAGGGTTTTGAAACTCAACGCATTCTAGTGTTGAAGTATATTTGAACTGAACACTTAAACCCCTGCTCGCTGACAAATTATTTTCAGAAACACAAATTGGTCAAGAATCACTAGTTTGTGAGTGCAAGTTTGATCTGAAAATTTTTACTGCAGATTATACTTACTCTGATCTCGGACCAACAAAATGTGACATTCAGTTATATCTATATACATTTATCGAAGTTATATTTAATTCTAATAGCAAAATGAATGCATTATAATGTTTCAGACATTTCATTATAATACTAGAATTTAGTACTTCCCCACTCTCACTTCAGTTCAAAAATATGCATTATAGTACTGTATGTTTTCATTACAACGTTATCATTATAACATTTTTCTATCTTATTCAAAAAATGTTAAACTAGTATTTAAATAAACAATGTATGCATTTTAACAGACAGATCTATTCATCATGTGAAAAAAATGAGTAGTTTCTTCATCAAACATTTATATAAAATTTTCAGCAACTCTTTACAACATGCAGTTTCATGAAAAAAACCTGTAAAACAACAAGTACGATTATAAAGTTAAATCGACAAATTTCATGAAAATTTAAAAGATTTTAAAGTTTTTCTAGAACTTTTTTTTTTGTAAAATAGTGTTTTTAACATGAAATCAAACTTTAAAGTACAAACATGTTTGATTATAAAGTGAAAATCGAGAAAAGTTTGAATGATTTCAACAAAAATTAAACTTAAAACTATAAATATGTATCATTATAAAGTTAAATCGAAAAAACTTCGAATGATTTTATTTTTCTTCTGGAACTCCTTCACATGGTCTTTTTCCGTCTTTTTTTGTTGTATATCAGCTACAAGTGTATTTTCTTAGAGATGTTTAATGAAATTTTGTGTTTTTGTTTCGCGAAGGAGGAGAATAAGAGGTCTTTTGTGGGCAAGGAAGAATAAATACTTTCAAAAATGAAAATAAAACGACATTTACATGTTAAGATCGTGATGATTAATTACAATTGTCATTGGTAACTGTGTAATCGAGTGAAATTACAAGTCCGCATATAATTATAGCATTTGTGTTATATGATGATAGATAGTGAACTATACAATGCAGGTATGTGCTATGTATAATGAAAGTTATTCATATATATTAAGGCCGAATTTTAATTATTAGCGAAAATACTAAACTGCCCTATAATACTGATTTTTTGTGAAAAATGAGTGTATTTTTTTAGATGATCTGAACCATTTATTGAGTGAGATCTACGATTGTGTTTTATTATTATTTATCATGGTAATTAAATGGATCAAATGCTTATAAGTGGAAATATATTAAGTAGGAATAAATCTTAACCTTTGATTTTGATAGATTGATGATCATGATTAATTTTTTTCAATTGGCAGTTAAAGAGAAATTATGGATATCGATCAAACATAATATAGAAACTAAACAAGAATAATATAATAACTAAACAAACATAATATTTTAATTAATCAATCACAAGTTCAAACATATTTTATGCTAATTAATGAGCATAATATACATACTAACCAAGTATGATAATATATTAACTAATCAAGTATTATTAACATTTTAACAAAAATAATATTTTAGCACTGGACCTATATATATATAGGGATTGGATTCGGTGATAAAAATTCCTCCGTGATAAAATGATAAAGCCGCTTGATTACGTGTATAATGCTGCTTGATTGTGTTTTAGTTGTTTAATTGTATTTCAGTTGTTGCTTGATCATTTGTTGCTTTGTTGCGTTTTAATTATTGCTTGATTAAACTCCTTTTTTTTCCTTACGAGTATCCACCTTACTCTTCTCTCCTCTTGTCTTATGCCGTGAGTGCAACAGTCTCACTCACCGCCAATGCCCCCCCCCCCCCCACCCTCACTCGCCATTTCAAACCGTCATTTATATGGTTCAGCAAATTTCATTTAGATGAATTATTTGACCAGTTTGATTTTGAAAAACTTCAAAGCTTTGCTATTGGTTTGACTAAAAATTTTCTTCCAAACCGGATCGTGAATATCCCGAATCAAAACAAATTGAACGGGGGAAAGCAGTATCATAAACTAACAAGCTCGTTGTGATATTCTTAAACACCTGAACTCATGTATCACTTGCATCCTCATAATTCTGCTATCCATCATAATCAGGTAGGTGACTAATATATTGTCAAATAGGAAACTGAACTGAATTTTGATGAAATATATATAATCTGTCAAAGCAGCACATGATATGAGAAATCCAGTCGATATGACTTTTGCATTTGTTTTTAATCTAGTGGGTATGTTCTGCAACAACTAGAACACACTACAGGTTCTACTATATCTATCGATGATCACAAATAATATACAATGTGAATGGTATTGAATAGATCATCATAGAGAATGAAGCTAGAACAGAAATTCAATACCCTGATTGAAGAAAGTATATAGTATATAGCCAACATAAATGAGCAAGAGGAAATGTAGACATGAAAAGAGAATATGCGCAAAAAATAGAGTTTGAGACTTCCAGCCTCTTTGCTCCTGGATTGCATCTGGAGCTAATTTGCCCCAGCCTTCTTCCCAACACAGCTTCTCCTAGGTCTGCTAACTTTTACAGTTCCATGACCTTCTGTGCCTTCATCCCCATCTTCATTGCAAGGTTTCTTTCTCTTTGAAACACACTGAGCTTTTGTGTCATTTGAAGGCTTGCCATTCTTGTTCACTTCCAGGATTTCAGCATTCACATTACAGTTCTCTTTATTTTCAGCAACAATGTCAGATTGCCTACCACTATCTGAGCTGTCACCAGCTCTAGCATTATTGCTGCAAAGTTTCATTCTCTTTGATACGCATTGAACTTTTGTGTCATTTGAAGGCTCATCATTCTTGCTTGTTTCTGGGATTTCAGCATTCACATCACATCTCTCTTTATTTGCAGCATCCACATCACACTTGTCTTTACTTACAGCATCAATGCTGGATTGTTCGTCCGCGCTGTCACCATCATCTTGCATGTCCATGTTTGTGCTTTCACTAGAATTCAAACTATGCCCATCCACGCCATCTTCAGCTTCTTTAGCATTTGATTTCTCTTCCTCCATCTGGCTCTGTAGTGTTTCAATCACATTCATCAATTCCCTGTTCACCTGCACAGATATTCACGGTCAGCTGAGTCACAACTGCAACTTATGCAATATCAAGCACCTGATAATAATAAGTTTCGTATTGGATGGAAAATGATATTCAAACCTGAGGATTTTTTAGAAAGTCAGAAATATCATGTTTACAAGATGGACATTTCATAACATTTATCTGCGCTCGAAGAGTCCTCCCTCCAGTTTTTCTCTCTTTGACAAGAGATTGGCCAGCAAAGGCACCCTCTAAGCATGCCTTGCAGAAGTTATGAGCACAGGGTGTAGTGAGTGGCAAAACCATCACTTTCCGACAAATGAGGCAACTAAATTCTGCAATGCATTCATCATATCACAGTCAGAAAGAAGATACAAGAACCACTAATCAATTTGCCAATTAAAACAAAATTGATGCCACTCGAGAGAACACCCGTAAGGTTCAAAAAAAGGGCAGACAATTATAGCAGTGTCAAAAAAGGTAATGTGGAGCTAACCTTTCAAAAGCTTTTCTTTAACAGTTCTATTTCGACCCCCACATTTTCTTTTCTTTACAATCTTTCCCTCATCATCGTATTCACCAGATGTTTTTTTGCTTGGTGGTTGAGGTCTCACCCATGTCCACTTGCCCTGTTGCTCCTATATTATGAGTTCAAGTCAGCAGAGTCTTAAAGTAATTCTATCAACAGAATTGAAGCAACAAAGCGTCTGAACCTATGTCAAACTTAAAAATATAAGCACTGCCATCATCAAAATTATGAAATAAACTAGTCAGAATAAGGTTTCTCACATCATAATCCCAAGCAGGACTCTTTCTCCTTTCAGTAACACTAGTTGCTTGCTTCAACTCTGGAATACTAGGTAAAGGCCTTGGGCGATCACCATGATCATCACTTCAAGCCAAAGGGATATAGTTCAGCATTCAATTAAAGAATATATGAAGAAATACATTTAGTCGAGTGGGATGAGGTGATGAGAAAATAACTCACGTTGTCCATGGCGCAGGATCATTATCACAACGAATAAAAAGATAACGGCAGACCAAAAATCCCTGTAATAGTTCAACAGTAATGATTCATGAAGTGAGAGGATATAAATAAAAATTGCAAGAAAGGATTCTTTTATTGGCAAATTCATACTTGTTGCCCAGGCTTAAGCCAACACTTCTCAACCCTGTAAACCCCATCATAACGCACACCTTCCTGTGGTGCATAAGAAGACCGTTTTTCTTTAGCCGACCTACCAATGAAAAGATAACTTATTATAACAAGTAAAAGTGTAGAGATTTACTAAAGGTTTCCTATCAATGTAAAAGCAGAAAGCCGCAGAAATACATGAAATTTTTGCACAGTTCCTCACCGAGGAATTTCAGCTTACCTCACAACACGTACAGGATAACCCTCACGGCAACTAACTCTTAAAGCTTCATTGTGACTTTTAAACTTCTGGTCAGATGACTGTTTCTTGTTCGTCCTTTTATTTCCAGTAAGATCACGTCCACCACTGAAACCAGCAAGAAAGGAAAGGATACAGGACTTTATCAAAATGCAAAGTTGCAGCGCCAAACAAGACAATATTTTCTATGATAGCAATCAAAAACCAGCAGTTTCAAACACACCATGTGCAAGTCCCTAGATTAACTATAAGGCTCCAATCGACGGTCTTTTTTCACATTTCCATGGCTTTCTCCTGAATAAATGATATGAATACTATAGTGCATAGAAGAATCAGATATACCGAGAAGACAAAGTCACACATTCAATTCAAGAAGATGGAAGGCATGCCTATTCTAGGCATTCCTGGAGAAGCAATACTCTCGGTAAAATGTAGTGAAAGGGACAACAGTATATCTAGCTAACTGGATCATTGTACCTGATTGTGACCATAAACCAATTTCCTAAAAAGGGATAACAGTATGCCTTGCTAACAGAAGCAATACTCTCGGTAAAATTAGTTTCACACTTTTAACTCCAATTGGTTAATCTTTAATATAGTCCTCTATAAAGCATGTGTTAGCAGACTATGTGCATCCAAATTCACATTAACTTCTGACTGATAGCTTGGTTAGGATGTAATATCATCTTAAAGATAACCATAGACTAATATAGCATTATTGAATACCTCCCAGTGTAGAGAAACCATTCTCCATGATCCTCATCATCTTCATAACCCCCAGAGAGTGCAACAGACTGAGCCCCATGAGTGGACTGACCACCAATACCCCCAACATGGGGAAAGTGGGCACCCCATTGCCTACATTCCATCCTATCTTCCCAGGTTTCTCCAACTAAAACCCCCAAGTTCCTTGTTGGGTCATACTCTGCCATAATTGGACCAAGAAAATCAGAAGGAATTGTGACAAAAATCCTCCCACTGCATGCATTAGCCTTTCCAGTTCTTTTGGCACGTTCTGTGGTAAATGCTTTGTCAGGGCGGTCTTGGTTGTGAATAACGTGATTTATCTTCGGAGGGCCACCTGGGTAATTAGACTGGGAGGATTTGGCCATTCTGATTGCCATAACGATAGCAGAGTTGATACGAGGTTCTCTTGCCATTTTTGGTGGAATCACCTTGCGACAAATAGCACAACTTTTCATGCGCTGTTGCCCAATCCATTTTTGAAAGCATTTTAAGCAGAAGTTGTGACCGCATGGCGTCTGAAAATAGAATCAAGAATATTAAAATGATTTTTGAGGCTCTACAGTGAGTTTACATGGGAAATTTAAATCATTCACCATATTGCAGTTCAATTCACCATAGGAAATTAATGACTCCATCACTGTCAAATAACTAATAAAGAAATCATCAGCATCTAAATGTTCTTCCATTTCAGCATAAAACAGATTGAGCGATTATAGCACAAGCAAATGCATTGAATATGCAACCGATATATCCGCCCACATTCAATACCTTTAAACACACAAGTCATACTTCATATGGTGGTTTTCAGGGGTTGCAGGTTATAGCTCAGAAATCAAAAGAGAAGTCCATGCATATAGATGCTTAAAAATTGAAAGGAAGTTTCACAAACAAGCCAAAAATAAACAGATGAATATACAAACATATAAAACAGGGTTTGGTTGAGTGAGAGAGAGCAAATAAAGAAAGAATCCGAATATCTTCGCAATAGCTAAGAAGAAAAGAGAAACTTCTACAAACAGCAAAACGACGCCATTCAACTGATAATGCCATAGGCCGACCCAGACAAATCATCCATCATCAATCTGCCGCAATTTTCAAATTAAAAATATAAATGGCAAATTTTCAAACACAAAAAAGACGTTAATGAATAAATAACGGAAAGAATCAGAACCATACAGAAACGGGTCTATCGAGAAGCTGCATACAGATGGAGCAGTTGAACTTGTCGCCGAAGATCCCCAAAGCACCCCCAGCGCCGCCACCGGCATTCGTGTCCTTGTCGCCATCTGACGCCCCGCTCAGAAGCTCTTGCCGGCGCTTCGCCTTTTCCTTATCACTCAGCGAGGCATCTGACTCTATCGCTCGAATTTTATCCACCAGTCCTCCAGTTGAAACCAACGGCTTGGCGACGGCGGCGGAGAGATCGGAGCAATCGGGGCACTCCCAGTTGGCTGCATCGGCTAGGGTTTTGGGGCGGGCGGTGAGGCACGAGACGTGCCACGGCGTGGCGCAAGTCTTGCACGTGAGGACCTCCCCCTCCTGCGGCTTCTGCTTGCAGACCATGCAAATGCCGTCGCCGTCGCATGGCAAGTCGCTAACTTCCGCCATTGGTGATCGATGCGAGCAACAGTAATGGAGAGGTAGAGGACACTGAACTCTGAAGTGATTATGAACAGTAACTAGAAAGAGATGATGAAACGAAAATGGAGAGAGAGAGGGGCTAGTGAAGTGAGAGATTGAGCCTGCGCTTAAATACAGGGACGTTGTTGGGAGCTTGGCGCGGACATAAATCAATGAATTCATTTTTCAGGAAAGTTTTTGAACTTTTTTCATTTTCCCTCTTCCTTAACATTTCACGCAATTTTTTAAATTATGAAAAAAAAAATCCAAATTAATAAGAAGATTAACATAAAAATTGATTAATTGTTGTTAAGGGATTGATCGATGTTTTTCACAAATTGTATCAATTTGCCGAACACTCAGGTGACACGGTCTCACCATTTTTATTTTGAGACGAATTTAATAATATATTTTAATTTATTGAAATTATGTATTTTTTTGTTGCAAACGATGTACTCCCTCCGTCCCGGTCAAATTGTTCACATTTGACCGGACACGATAACCAAAATATGTGAGTGATAGTGGGATAAATATGAGTGTGGAAAGCTATTTTATGAGAATAGACTAATATTGTGGGACAGACAAAAAATAAAATGTTCAGTGTTTACTTGGGTTGGAGGTATTATTTCTTTGTTGCAAATAATGTAATTTTTTACAATTAAAATAATAATATATAAAAGAATGAAATGATGTATTAACTTATTGAAATGGAATATTAAAGTCCATTTCACACAAAAATAAAAAAAATTGATTAGACCAACTCTATCAATTTTATTTACGATATAAATCTTTAGTTTACGAATGAATATAGAATTGATTGATTTCAATCAGTCTCATAAATCAGGATCCCTAAAACATTTCCACACGAACTTACTCTCAATACCAACTTAAAAATACATTTAATATTATACATATATATAGAGAGTTATGATAAGTACTAAAATTAAGAGTTGGTTTCCTGAGAGATGGTCTTAATATTTTTTTATTATGAGACGGATCTTAATACATCATTTTAATAAGTTAAATACATCATTTCATTTTTTAAAATTACATTATTTGCAACAAAGAAATACATCATTTGCAATATAAAAAAAAAACACATCATTTCATTAAATTCATTTCACAATAAAAATGGTCAGATATTGTTGCGGGTATTTTTGTATGGAATTGGAGCCCAAGAACAATTTAATCAACGATATAGAAAAAACAATACAAATTATTGTAGGTAGGCGGAAATATTGTTATTGATTGCTGAACGAGTACAATAAAAATGGAAATAGAAGAATCGAACAAGAAATGAAATGGACAAGGTGAATCGAGCTATATCGAGCTATGACAGGCTTCTCACTTTTTGCATCCTCCTCAGATTGTGTTCTTCCAGAAATATATATAACCATCTTTGGAATAACGCCTCCTTCCGTGATTGCCGCCGAACTTAAATGCTGATTTATCCGTTTCACGTTCAAAAGATCCGCTCCTTCCTATTTAAGCACGCCTTAAATGTCGAGTCATAGATTTGAATTTTCACAGCTCGAACCATAATAACCGACCCATACTGTCGACCTATCGTAATGGGCCTCATTCAATGTTTAAGCCCAAAGTATCAAACAGGCTGCTTTTTTAATGGGCCGCTTCTACTTTCGAAATTTCGACCTCAACAATAGCCCCCTTGACTTGTCAAGTTTCTCCTAAAAAGGAACTTGGTAAGTCAAGCCAGTATTTCCAGATGTTTGGCTCATCAAATTCCTTTGAAGGAATTCGGATTGATGGGATGTCCATTTCAGACATCCTCTCGGCTCGAAGTATCAATTCCTCAGTGGGGATATCTTCTAATTCATGCCACTCCATAAAGTAGCGATGAATGCCGACGAACCATGGCCCGAATCCATAATTCGCAATATATTTTGACAGTTCGGGTTCTGTCGTTAAGCCATCTGGTTTAGTGAATTCATCGGGATGAATTTTTCGAACAATCAGAGCGCGAGGCTATCAAAGCATCAAAGCTCGACTTTATCGATGTTTGATTTTATCGAAGCTTAATACCATCGAGGTATGTCAGAATGAGAAGTCATTTCGAGTTTTTCCGCCAATTTATCATGGCATTTGCGTAATTTTCGCATAAATCAAGGGCTAATTGGCGGAAGTTAGATAGTCACCCCCTTTTAATAACATTTCTTGGGAATCGATATCTCACTCTTCCTCACTCATCGTCTTCCCGAATCTGCAATTCATATCTTCAGCACACGTTCAGCCGCCGGTCGATTGCGATTCAGGTAACGTTCCCCTTCTTTATCTCATAATTAATTTCTTCGTCACTCTTATGGCCTTCTACTGCTCCCCTCTTTTAGCATAAATCTAATACGAGATTTTTCTTTTCTGCAACCGTTCGCTTCACCTCCGATTAGGTTTTAGCCCCATTCACCAATCGTTAACATCATGGCCCATGAATCCGATTCTCACGTACCTACACCACCCTTCACTCCTTCTCCCGAAAGGGTTCCTTTACCCGACCAAATCGCCCAACCGGATTGGGGATTGATTCTCCAAGACCCGGAAACCACTCGTCGCCGGGGAAAGAGGAAAATCATCGATGATGTCCCCGAAGAACCTTCGTCATCATCTGATTCCGAGGACGACCGCCCGATTACGGAGACAATCCGCCGTCTCGAAGGAATGTCGAGTGCCACCGGAACAAGTGGGCCGGGTCGCCGTTCTATTGACGAAAAGGCCACTCCCCCTGAACTTCCAATCGTCGGCAGGTGGAAGCTTCCAGAAGGATGGTCTACTCACAGAGTTCTTGGGGCCACTTCTTCAATTTCAAAGGACGATATGCTCACCCTAGCAGACTCCGTTCCATGCCTTGGCGCTACGTATATTCGACCCAAGCCAAACCGTCGATGTTTCGACCCTCCTACCGGATTCGTAGCCTTCTATACCGCAGCCATGGAGAACGGAGTTGGTCTCCCAATCCACCCTTTCTTCGGCGAGATTCTTGCCTCATATAACATTTCCCCTTTTCAATTAGCCCCCAACAGCTGGTACCACTTGGTCGGTGTATTTTTGATCTGGATGGATCTCGGTTTAGGTCTCCCCACAGTTCGCGAATGGCACAATATGTATAGGATGAACCAGTGCCAGGACAAGCATTACTACTACTTCACTAGGTGGAAGAAGGGTCGATCACCTCTCGTTCTGAAGCCCCCTACAAACTCTCCGAATTGGTGGAATACTTTCTTTTTCCTTAAGCTCGACCCCTCGAACCCCGAATTCATCAGCCATGGCGGGACTCCAATAAGTGTGTTCTTTTTCGTATAATTGCTTTTATTATCTGTACATTTGACTAATCATCATCTCTTCTCTTTTTCTCAGTGCGCGAGAGGACAATTCTCACCCCGGCTGAACAAGCGAGAGTGGATCGGGCATACGACGTCAGCTGTAGTGACCGCGAGTGGCCAAAGTTACAGCTCGGGCGCTTCGTGACTGCTCACCACTTTCTAGAACACAACTGCCACCTCAACGACCTTCCGGATAACATGAAAGGTCGAGGGCCATCCGCCAAACAAGTTGCTCAGGCCATGCGGGAAAAGAAGAGAGCTCGGGAGGAGCTCGAACAGAAACATCGGGAGGAAAACCCTCCAAAAAGGCGCGCTACTGCGTCGAACGTTCCTCCTGTGACTCCACCACCTCCTCCTCCGTTCAAGCCTACTGATGCTTCCAAGGACGTTCCTCAGTCGGACTCTTCTCGCAAAGAGTCCGACCGTAAGAAGGACAAAGAGGGAGGACCATCTGAACGCCGCCACCGTTCCTCAGACAAGGACTCGGGCACCAAAGAGAACCTTGAGAGGTCTCTGGCCAGGGCACAGACAGCCCCAGCAAACGCGAGGGTGGACTCATTCTTAGTCCATGCTCGCAAGTTGCTGCTCAACCCTCTTCCTCACGATCCTATGGCAGGAGCGCTCTTTAATAGACTTTCTCGCTTTGAGAAGCGTCAGTTAGAGGTATCATCTTCACCATGCTTCATAATAATTAACGCACTTAATCTACTCCTTACTATAAATCTGGATGTAGGACGCAATGGAGTTCGACAAGATCCACCGCGAGATCAAGGCCTTTGAGGACAAGTGCGCGGAGGAGATTCTGAAGCTTCGGGGTGAGGTCGAGGCCCAGAAGAAGAAGGTAGCTGCTCTCGAGGATAAGCTCGATGAGACAGAAGGCAATGCCGCCTCTCTTGCAGTGAAAGCGAACAACGCCGAGGAGGAGCTGAAAGCATGTCGGAATGAGTTGGAGAGCTCGAAGAAGAAGTACGATGCCGACATCGCTTTGCTCTCCAGCGATATTCAGAAGAAAGGAGACCTGCTCATGGCCATGCAGGAGCAGCTCACTGCCAAAGAGGAGGAGCACAAACTCGAGCTGAAGCGCTGTCAAGAAGAGATCACTCGTCTCAAGTCTGGAGAAGGTCTTGATTTTGAATCCATCATCCAGACGTCCTACTTCGCCGAGACATACGAGGTATCTTCCCATCATACTCTCACTTTCATACTTTGCTTCTTGCTCTATCATCAATAGATACTTATTGCTTCGTCACGCCGAACTTACAGACTCTCGCCGAACAGGTCGAGCAGGACATCAGGGGAAGGATAACTTCTCGATTTCCCGACCTCGACTTAAGCGTTCTGGATGAGAACCCTCAGACTGAGCAGGACCCCAATTCTGGCAGCCCCAAGCAGCAAGAGAGCAATGAGCAAGACGCCACCCTTCAGCAACAGACGAATACCAATCCATAAATCATTATTCTTATTTTGCCGAACAGTCATGCTTCTTTTTGTTTATTTCTGCTTCTGGATAATCCTTTTTTTTTTGCTTTTGGACAATCATTATTCCATGCTTTTATTTTTTCATATTTACAAGTTTGGACGCATGCTTTCTTTTCACACGTTAAGGCTTTATGACACTTTATTCGCTTTTTCATTCTTGATATCGTCCTGCATAGGGAATTTCGAGGTTAGGATGGGCATCGCCCCTCCGACGCTCAAGTCAGTATGGATATTAAAATCAAAATACAAGAAATGATTTAGATGAATTAGAATACTTATCTGACCACCCTCGTTCGAACCGGGTTAGGCCTTAGAAATAATATTTCTTTAAATGCCTCACGTTCCAGCTATTCGCGATCTCTCGACCATCATAATCCTCCAAATGGTACGCTCCTCGCCCGACCACCCGTGTTACTTTATATGGTCCTTCCCAGGTCGGTGCGAGCTTCCCCACACTCTTATCCTTGGTATTCTGGAATACTCTTCGCAACACCCAATCCCCTTCTCGAAAGGTTCGCAGCCTGAGCTTCCGGTTATAAATCCTTTCTACTTGCGATCGACGTTGGGCCATCATTATCAAGGCTCGATCCCTTCTCTCGTCTATTAATTCCTAGTTTTTAAACAGTTTGTCTGTGTTACACGCTTCGTCGCACAATTCCACTCGTAAACTTTTCGCCCTCATCTCAACGGGTATAACCGCTTCCTCTCCATAAGCTAGGGCAAAAGGAGTACTTCCCGTCGCCACGCGAGGTGTAGTTCGATATGACCATAACACCCCCGGGAGTTCGTCGACCCATCCAATTTTAAGAGCATGCAGCCGCTTCTTCAAAGTAGCCATAATAGTCTTATTGGATGATTCGGCCTGTCCATTCGCTTCGGGGTATCGTGGTGTTGAAAAGATTAACTTTATCCCATATTGATCACAAAATTCCCGAACTCTCCTTCCAGTGAACTGTGTACCATTGTCGGTCCGGATTTCTTTTGGTATCCCAAATCGACACAATATATTCGTCCAGAGGAACTTTATAACCTCTGGTTCACGCACGTTACGGAATGCCTCCGCTTCGACCCACTTCGTGAAATAATCAGTTGCGACGAGTAAGTATTCCTTCTGACCAGCACCCTTCGGGAGTTTCCCTACGATATCCATCCCCCACGTCATGAAGGGCCACACAGGCACCGTCGCATGGAGCGGTTCCGCATACTTTTGAACTGTAACCTCGAACCTCTGACAAGCTTCGCAACTCTTCACGTATTTTTTTGCGTCCTTTCGCAGAGTCGGCCAATAGAAACCCGCCGATATTACCTTATGTGCCAATGTTCGAGCACCTTGATGACTTCCACAATCTCCTTCGTGAATTTCCATTAAAACAACAGGAATCGACCCATCGTGAACACACTTCAAAAGGGGACCCTCCAACGATCGCCTATACAGGTCGTCCTCATAAATTACATACTTCGCAGCAGCTCGAGCTATCCGGGCTGCCTCTGTCTTATCCTCCGGGAGTACTCCCTCTTCGATATACCGCCGTATGGGGTCTATCCAAGTCCCGGATCGCTGTATTTCATTTACCTCATGATAATTCTGGATTACTGACTCGTCTACCCATGTCACAGGTATCGCTTTCTCCTGCCTCCTTTGTTGAGAAGAAGCCAAGTTTGCCAACGCATCTGCCTCCACATTTTCTTCCCTGGGTACATGTCTTATTTTGAAATTATCAAAATTGGCACTAACCCGCCGAGCAATTTCGTAGTACTTCGTCAAACGCGGTTCCTTTACTTGGTACTGGTTATCCACTTGGGAAACCACCAACTGCGAATCGCAGCGCACTTGCAAACGACGCACACCCAACTCCTTCGCCAACTGCATTCCCCGCACGAGTGCCTCATACTCCTCTTCATTATTTGTGGTATCAAAGTTGAGTCGAATCGCACGCTCAAACTGCTCGCCCCAAGGACTCCACAATTTCAATCCGACGCCATTCCCATTCATATTGCTGGATCCGTCGACCTGAAGGATCCATGGCTCATGCCCAAGCTCTGATATTTCTATCTGCGCGACCTCCTTCTCGGCTTCGATTTGCAAGTTCGCCGAATATTCCGCTACAAAGTCAGCTAGAGCTTGAGATTTTATAGTAGTCCTGGGTTCGAACTCAACCCCAAAACCTCCGATCTCTACTGCCCATTTAAGTAATCTCCCCGACAGGCTAGGTTTGGAGAATACACTCCGAAGTGGATATGACGTAACTACTCTGACTGAATGGGCCTCGAAGTATGGCCTTAATTTCTGCGACGCCACGATTAACGCCAAAGCCAGCTTCTCCAAGGCCGTGTATCTTCGTTCCGCATCGAGCAATGGCTTGCTAGCGTAGTGAACAGGATGCTATTTTCCTTGATTTTCTCTTACTAGGACCGATCCAACAGCATGATCCGAAACTGATAAGTATAATAGCAGGGGTTCCCCTTGCTCGACTTTAGACAACAATGGAGGGCTCGACAAATATTCCTTGAGTTGTTCAAAAGCTTTTGCGCACTCATCGGTCCACTCAAAATTTTTCCCTTTCCGTAAGACCCGAAAGAAATTGTGTGTTTTATCAGAATATCTCGATATGAACCGGCTTAACGCTGCCAATCTTCCAGTCAATTTCTGTACTTTCTTCGGACTTTGCGGATGTGCTAGATCCTTTATCGCCCTTATCTGAATTGGGTCAGCCTCTATCCCTCGACTGGTCACCATGTATCCTAGGAATTTTCCCGATGCAACTCCGAAGGTGCACTTCGCAGGATTCAGCTTCATATTATACTTCTTCAAGATATCGAAGGCTAGAGTCAAATCTCTTACATGCTCACTTGCTTTCTCGGACTTCACCAGCATGTCGTCAATATAGACCTCCATGGTTTTTCCAATGAGTTGCTCGAACATTTTGTTCACCAAGCGCTGATAGGTCGATCCTGCATTTTTTAGCCCAAAGGGCATTACCTTGTAGCAATAAATTCCCCTGTTGGTCATAAAGGCAGTTTTTTCTTGATCATCTGGATGCATCATGATCTGATTATAGCCCGAGAACGCATCCATGAAACTTAGCAATTCATGCCCAGCAGTGGCATTCACAATACTGTCTATATGTGGCAAGGGGTATGGGTCCTTTGGGCAAGCTTTGTTCAGATCAGTGTAATCGACGCACACGCGATTCTTCCCATTCTTCTTTTTTATGACAACAACGTTGGCTAACCAGGTCGGATATTTCACCTCTCTTACAGATCCGATCTCCAGCAATTTTTGAATCTCCTCGTTTACAGCCTCATTCTTATCTGGAGAGAACTTCCGCCTTCGTTGTTGTACAGGCCTCGCATTTGGATCAACTTGAAGCTGATGGGTCATCACCTTTGGGTCTATGCCTATCATATCTTTGTGGGACCAGGCAAATACCGTTCGTTCTTTGGACAAGAAGTGCACGAGCTCACTACGAACTGCAGGATCGAGCTCTGATCCAATATTTGTTTTCTTGGAAGGGTCCGCGGGGTCCAGCCCTACCTCCGTCGTTCCTTCTACCTCTCCTATTGCTTTGACCGGTTCTGACGGGAAATGCTGCTGCGAACACACCGCCTTAAACCTTGCGTAGTAACATTCCTTGGCCACACTTTGTTCCCCCTTGATGGTACATACTCCATCCAAAGTTGGGAACTTAACCAACTGGTGATATGTAGAAGGGACCGCCCTAAGTTGATGTAGCCACGGATGTCCTAGTAACGCATTGTATGCGCTAGGCGCGTCGATGATCATAAATGCCACATCATGCCGGACTCCCCCGCAATAGGTAGGCAAGGTCACGGTTCCCACCGTCATTTGCACCCCTCCATTAAACCCGATCAGAGGGGTCTGACTCCGGACTATCCTCTCCTCAGGCACATTTATTTCTTTAACCGCATGATGGAAGAGGATGTTCGCCGAGCTTCCATTATCTACTAAGATCCGCTTGATGATACAATCTAAGACCTGTAGAGAGATCACGAGCGCATCATCATGAGGATGCGCAGCCTCCGGGACATCTTTCTCTGTAAACTCAATCGTCCCATGAATCATGGGAGCACGCGTTGCCCACAACTTAGTAGGACTCTGCCTTCTCGCTCTTTTGGCCGCCGACCTAGTGACTCCGCTGATCTCCGAACCTCCGGTTATGCAATTTATAGTTCGAACAGGGGCGGGTTGTTTATCAGACCGGTTTTCTTGAGTCTGGTCCGGAGTGGCTTGTTTTTCGCGAGTCCAAGTTCTTTTCCCTTTATCGGACAAGAATTCGGTTAGTATTCCTCTTTTTAATAGGTCGAGCACCTCCAGCCTCAAGGCTCGACAATCTGCCGTATTATGGCCATGATCACTGTGGAAATCGCAGAATTTCTTAGGATCTCTCAGGGATGGGTCCGCCTTCATTCTCAGCGGCCACTTCACCTTATCTGACATTCGACGTAGTACGTTCTGCACCAACTCTGCAGGCTCGATGGTAAGTGTATACTCCGGTATACCGGTAGTCAAGGTGTTGACGTGGGGTGACCTACTCCCGGACGGGCGACTGTAAGGATGCGGCCGTGCGGGTCGACGGTCACGCTGTTCAGGTCGGCGCTCTTCTCGGGCGGCTACTGGCCGTCCACCACGTCTTGACCTACGGTACGGTTCATCTTCTTCCCACTTGATTAACGCCCAAGCCCTGTTAAGTGCGTCATCCATGGTCTGGCAGGGGTAGATCGATAACTCTCGATACAAATCTGAGTCAACATCCAGACCCTTGGTGAAGGCTCGCACTGCGGTACTGTTTGGGTAACTTGGGACTGCCACTAACTCTTTATTAAACCTGGATAAATATGCCCTCAATGACTCTCCGGGGTTTTGGATTATTGCATATAAATCATCCGGATGCTTGTCGAGCTTCCGACTACTCGAATATTGTCGGAGGAATAGCTGATGCAACTCAGCAAATGTTGAGATCGACCCCCTGGGCAAACTAATAAACCACTGCAAAGCCGGACCGGTGAGACTTGATCCAAAGCTTTTACACATGCAGGCTTCGCGTCGAGCACTTGGGATGGCTAGGGCGAACATCTTCTGTTTATAAACTGCGACATGATTCTCTGGATCGGTTGTGCCATCATAGAGCGCGAAGCTCGGGGGGGTGAAACGGTCTGGTAGTTCGGCCTCTGCGAGCTCAGGCGCGAATGGGGACTCTGCGTAGCTCTCACGCGGGATGGTTCGCTCCGGAGGTGGTAGCCCCGGCACCCTGGCGATCAAGGACTCGAAATAGCTTAGTCGCTGTTCGAATCGTCGTTCTAATTGCGTCAGCGCCGATCCTCCTGCGTAATTTGGATTCGGCTGCCTGTGGTTGGCGTTTGGTTCTATCAGTGTACCCGGCGTCCTTTGATTAGCCTTGTCTTCGGCAGCCCGATTGAACTCATCCCGCAAATCATGGGCAGTAGGCGCTCGGGCTCTACTTGCGCTTCCGGGTTCCTCCACGAATGGAGGGGTCGTCAACTGGTTCAATCGGCGGTTATCTTGCTCAAGGGCCTGGCACCTTTGGGTTACCGCCTCGACTTGAGCTCCCATCTTTTCCATTACTCCTCGAGCGGCCTGAACCTGGCTTATCAATTGCGTCACGTATGGATCTTGCATCAGCGCGGGTGGAGGCGGGGGGAAGGACAGTTCGCTGAGCGGAGTTACGTTAAAAGCTCGCCTCATGTCGTCCAACGATCCGTGAGGTTGATCTGTTCCTCGTCTGCCAGGGTTTGAGCGTCCTCGACCTGCACCAGACTGTTGGCCCCGCCCTTGATTCGACCCTCTTCCGGCTCCAGGAAGTGTGGTGTCTCCCGGCGTGGGAGCAATTCCGCCAATGACGAGTTCGCAATTTCCGTCATCCGCCATCCCTGCAATGAATTGTTAGTACCAAACTTGTTCCTGGGCCCCACGGTGGGCGCCAAATTGTTGCGGGTATTTTTGTA
>JAPKLW010001093.1:7535-33113 GCA_026898455.1 Plectranthus barbatus
GCTTGCCTTAGAATATTTATTTTGTATTTTTGTGCTTCTTTCTTTGGATTTTCTTCTTTGATGGACTTCAAAATGGGCTTGCTCATTTTTAGGTCATAACATATACCAAGCAAAGATTGCTGACAGGGAAGAAGAGTTGATAGGAAAACACCACTTTGAATGATTGTAACCCACTATTTCAAACAGTTTCCAACAAAAAATAAAATAAAATAAGAAGATCCCAAAACTCTAGCACAGAAAGAGCTAGAGATTGTTCCTCATTTCTGCTGGGCTGGCTGCTGACATTTTACGAATTAGACCTGAGCAGTGCCTTCTGTGAACTTAGGGTCCTCACATCTGTACCTGCCGTCGGGTCCGATCCCGAACCCTCTTGGATCAGCAAACACGTTCTCCAGCAGCTGACTGCGTGCTGGAACTGGGCTTTTATCAGCAAACTCAACACAATCTTCCACAACTTCTTCAATCTTCTTCTCTATGGCCTTCAGCTCTGCTTCACTTGCCAGCTTGTTTTCCAATAAATACTTCTTCAATGAAGTGATGGGGTCTCTTGTGGCATAATGTGCCTTCTCAGCTGCCAACATCAACACATTTATGAAACTCATCTGAACTCATGTTATATGGTCTACTTGAGTTGAACCACAAATCAAACAGCTATACCTATCTCCACATCAAGCAGTTATTATGTTTTTTTATTATGGGTTTGACATTACCCAAATCCCACACAATTTGAAGAAGCTTACTTTCACTAAACCACAAACAATCAAGAAACAATTGAGGATGAGAGTTTTCAAAATGCTCACCAGGGTCACGAAGCTCATCAGGGTCTGCCAATGAGTGTCCTCTGAACCTATACGTCTCGCACTCGACCAAAGTCGGGCCCTCACCTCTTCTAGCCCTACCAACAGCCTCCAGTGCAACCTCCCTCACCTTCAAGACGTCCATACCATCAACATGCACACCAGGCATCCCAAATGCCGGACCTTTCTTCCAGATTTGGGGGTCGGAAGTGGACCTCAAATGGGACATCCCAATAGCCCACAAGTTGTTCTCAACAACAAATACAATGGGAAGCTTCCACAGCGCAGCCATGTTCAAGCATTCAAAGAACTGACCGTTGTTGCAAGTGCCATCCCCAAAGAATGCAAGCGTCACCTCATCACAATCCTCCTTGAGGACTTCTCTCTTGTATTTACTGGTAAAGGCAGCACCCGTAGCAACAGGAATTCCTTCACCTATGAAAGCAAATCCACCAAGAAGGTTGTGCTCCTTGGAGAACATGTGCATGGAGCCACCCTGGCCCCTGCAGCAACCAGTGGTCTTGCCGAATAGCTCGCTCATGACCTCACGAGCCGGGACACCTTTGCTCAATGCATGAACATGATCACGGTATGTACTAACCACACAATCTTCCTTCTTCAAGAGCTTGATAAAGCCAGTTGACACAGCCTCCTGGCCATTATACAAATGAACAAATCCAAACATTTTGCCTCTGTAGTACATCTGGGCACACATATCCTCAAACGATCTTCCCAAAACCATGTCTTCATACAGTTCCAAGCCCTCTTCTTTTGTTATCAGCTGCATGCACGCAATTACCCGTTTAAATCCCAAAAGAAGAAACACAAGTCCTTAAAACATATCTAATTCTTCATCCCACAGGATAAATATAGTAATCTAACCATAGCCAGCCAGCCGAAATATAAATTAACAAATAAAACGAAAAATCCTTTATTCCCCACTCAAATAACAAGCATTCGACACAACAATTATTCGACTATTCTTGTAATTCATCTTTTTAAAATCCCGGCGAGATAATCCAACAATATCGTGAACCATCACTTGCTGATCCGATGCTATATTGGTGAAATAGAGAAGGTGCATTTCAGCTGCAAATACACATACAGTTTCACACAATACACTCGTATGCTACACGAGAATTCAAGTTGTATTAAAAAAAAAAACCATACCGGATTAGCGGCGGAAGAGCTGGACTTGAGCTTCTTCTCCTTAACAACATCCGATGAAACTGCCACAACAGGGCCAGATCGGCGGCTAACAGGTGATTTCACCGAGTTAGCAGCGAATAACTTATTTCCGAGAAATTTGGAGGCAAGAAACGATGTGGGTCCAGAGATTTTACAGCAAGATTCAGTCTTTTCCGCAGATCTGGATGAGCTGAGCACCAGAGGATTGTGAATGATTTTGGCCGTAGCTGAACAAGCCATTTCGCCGCAAGAAACACAATGCAACAGGAAACTACCCAAAAAAAATGTGATCGATTGTGGCGGAGTGGAGATTGAGGAGGATGGTTGAAGGAAATCGTGGGAAAAAATGAGAGAAATTAATATAGGGATGGGGGCGGAGAGAACGAGAGAGTGTTTATGTGGAAATAATCGGGAGGAAGAGTGTGTGTTTCTTGTGCCTCGTCATCATTTTTAACCTCCCCATCACTAGTTATTTATTTACCATTTCGTTTTTTCTAATCTGAATTAATCTTGTTTATTTTGAGAAATTCAGACAACATGATTTTAAATCTTGAACATTTTCCAGAGCTGGAATATGAAAAAATTTAGCAGAGCATTGCAAACCTTGCGTACACAAAAATTAGGGTAACTAACAGAATGGATCAACTTTTCCCTTTTAACTTGATCATTATGTTCCAATAACTGAATCCATTCACGTTGATGAAACAGAAAATGACAAGAAGCATTGGGAAAACAATGCTAATAAATTCATGCAACTCCTCTTGGAATCGCACACAACTCTTTTACCAACTGCAACAGTAGTCCCGAGCAACCAGCTAGCTTACTTACAATACAAAAAAGGGTATCTTGGTAGAGTTGTATGATCAATGGCGCCAAACTACCTTGAGAACTTCACCTTTTTCATTCACCAAGGCATGTGGGTTTTCTGAGATTTATTCCAAGAATTGAATGTGCGGCTTGGGTTTTGTGAAACAGAGTTGAATTAAGTTTCGGACAGCATTCTGTGGTATTGAAGAGGACGAATATTCAAATGGAAAACTATAACACCATTCTTCAGGCTACTCACCATCCCCTCATTTCGCAATCGCAAATACATATGTACAACGACAACCACTACTACTTGTCTTGTAAAGATTGAATTGGCAGTACTATACGAAGGTTATATCACAATCATAATAAAAGCGAACTCAGTTGCAGGATACATACAATGCCTAGCAAACAAACTTGTAAAAGAGCATTTAGATTTGATAAGTAGCTTCAAACAGGCTACCTAATCTGAATTGACAGGTACGATAGACCAAGCACAAAGACAAGGTTCCGACAAAAAAATGGGAACATATGCTACCAACTATCTTTCTACATAGTTTGGCCTGCTGCATATGCTGATGCAGGGCACACATCAGTTCACCAGATACACAACTTGCAAATAAGCCACATTGCAATGTATTGTAAATCAATTACGATTATAAATGGGTTTATCACATCTCATTCCTTGATCTAACATACCACATCCCTCAAAGGTGTGCCCTAAACCTGGCCCCTAATCCTGCTCAATGCGCGTGTCACCAGTTAATAGACGAACTACCATTCTATCACGAGAACTGAAATGCAGATTCATACCTAAGACGAAGATACTTGGTCTCATACCCAAACCCAATCAAGCAGAGGCAACGAATTGGAAGATTACTGCTGCACCACTTTATCTCCTGTAGAAGTTTCCACGTCTGGAGTGGCCCCTTTCCCTGTGTCTTTGGTCAATACCATCAGCTCCACCATCTGCTAGCTCCTCGACTTTGTCAGGTTTGTGACCCTTGAAAGGACCAACTGGCTGGTACTCCAAGTGCACATTCTGCCTCTGCCTTTCCCGGAATGAAGGGGCATGTGGTCTGTTATCATGCCCTGCGAACCAGTCTCGACGAGAGTCAAAGCCTCTGACAGGACGATTGTTTTGCCTTCCTGTTCTCCTAGGCCCTGATGTTGCATTGTGCTCAAACTGATCATCCGTGTTAGAATGAGGTGATTCACTAGAGCCAACTGGTTCTTGGTTCGGGGAGTAGGGACGCCCTTTTAGCACGGCAGGCTTCTTTTCTCTATCTATGTTTGCGACTGAAACATCAGCTGCATCACTTTTGACGTTGTAAGATTGGCCTGGCTGAGATTGAGGTTGACAAGAGCTGCTGCTATCCTTATCCTGTTGGAGTACCATTTGCACATTGTGCTGAGGATTGTCCTTCCTCGGGATCTTAATAGATTCCAATGACACAGATTCACTTCCAGCATTTCTAGTTCCTTGCTGATTATTTGCAGAATTTGGGCTGGACTTGCGCTGCCAATGAGAGGACGTACGCTCTCCAAATATACGAGTCTCTTTTGAAATGGTAGATTTATCCATCTGGTTCCCATCCAGTGCTGAGGCCTGAATAGAACTTCCATCGACCTCAGCATATGAAGTATTCTGAAGATCAGGATTATATCCACCGCTTCTCAGACCCCTAGGTGGATGCCTCTTTCCTCTGCCTGTTGCACCCTGATCTTTTGTTGAAGGGTGCTTGTTCCCTGCAGCAGTGGTTGTATCTATAGATGAGTGGCTTCCACCAGCGAATTTAGTCTCAGTATTGACTCCATTTATATCACTTGCGATACATTGCACAGGCTCCTTGGATTGCTGAATGTCCTTGGTAGACTCGGATACTAAAGATGGCCCAGGGTGCGCACCCTTAACTATTGATGAATCAGTTGGACCACATTGTCTCCACGTCCCATGATCTCTTTTGTTCTTGTTATGGCTGCTATCCCCAACATTTATCTCTAAGATAGACCTAACATTTTCAGTCGCAGAGCTTACAGGATGTAAATTTGCAGAATTAGCAGACACAGATTGTTCCCCACCAGAACCCTCATTTGATCTAGAAGAACAAACTGAAGATGATGATGGAGCAACTCCTTGCTGGGCCAGCTGTGGCTTTGGAACATATCTCTCCATTTCAGCCCTCTTGCCCTTCACACTATTCTGTGCCACATAACTACCCTTCACCGAATTAGCAGATTCCTGTATGCAAGTTTGGCTCACTTCATCTGCACCTTTAGCCTTAGGAGCCCATACAACAGTATCACTGCCATGATGTTTGTCTGTGAATCTATGGGCTACTTGATTTTTCAGGATTTTGCGGGATGGGTGAGGTTTCCACTGATTAGATACTTTGCTCTGAGATTCTTCACTGGGTAAGGCAGAGGATGCCTCCCGAGTCTGCACTGATCTATCAAGCTCACTCACTGTTGAGACAGAGGCCCCTAGATTTGATCCTGAATTGTTAGATCCACCATTGTCAATTGACTCATTGCCGTGAGTAATGTCTGATGTTACTGGTGGTAAAGCAGGAGCACTGGGAATTTCATCCGGTTTGGGCTTAGGTTTATTACTCCTATGGATTCTCTTTCTCTGGGCAGATGGTTCAACCACCACATTGGATGAGTTAAGCACATTTGAATCACTCAGTATAGTACCAGTTGGTGGAGGCTCATGTTTATCAGCAATAGCTACGTGAGTATGATCTTTTTGCACCTCAAATGTAGTGCCAGAGACAGTTTTTTCATTCATATTATTATGGGACATGTTATTCTGCTTCTGCCTATAGCCTGCTCGCTTGTGTCTGGAATTTCCACCATCATCAGATTGAGATACTACTTTTTTAGTACTTCCATCCTCAGGGTCTTCATTTCTAGGCAAAGGAGACACATTAGATTCAGATATACCTTTTTGCTGCATCACTGGGAGCAAGATCCTCGGCACTTCAACAGATTTTCCCACATGTTTTGTGCTGCCATCTGTTTCCAGAGAAACAGCAGGACTTAAGACTAAGTTAAAGCCAGATTCGTTAGTCTTGAGTTCAGCAACCACAGTGCCAATAACTGTATGTGATTTTTGTTGTTCTATGCAGATGTCACTGACAATTGGAGTCCTCTCACTCTTCTGGTTTGCAGTTTCGCCTGCTATTTTTCGGCGGTCCAGTTCTTCTAGTTTAGCAAGAGCCTTGGCCTTCTGCTCCCTCACCCGTTCTTCCTCTTCCCTCTGTAATTGTAGGGCGCGTTGCTTGGCTATCTCTCTCATTTTGGCTCGCTGATTTATTATACAAGACAAGGTCAGTAAGAGTGTAGTCAACAAGCACATAACATCAGTAAAAGAAACTGAAGGATCAACCTGCGCCTGAATATCAGCAGAATCAGATACTTCAACAGAATCTCCTTCTGTCTTCCCTGCCGGATCAGTAACAGAATTTTCAGAAGCCTCTCCAGCATAATTAGGACCATGAGAAGGGATATTTGGTGTAGATTCATTATTTGAAACCGTAACTGCAGTTCCGAAATCAGTATTCAGAGGTTTCTTCCGCCATCCATCGATATCCTGAGTGTTGAACTTCCCTTTACCTCGATTACCAACTCTAGGATGCCCGCCATGATATGATCTCCTTCAAAACAAACAGTTATTAAGCAATACTCACAGGTGGGCCCCTGAAAGTAAAATAAAAGGATACATGAGAAACATGTGTAATCGTGCTTTCATACCTAGAGGCAACAGCAATTGGCTGCATCGGATTATCACCAGCATTAACAGTCACCTCATCGGGGGCAGAGGCATAGTGTCTGGAAGCATGAGTCCTTTGAGAAGAGCCAGCAGCATTACCAACTTCCCTGGTATAACTATTAACCTTCTGATCAACTATTTGAGAATCAGTTCGGTCTTCTCCTTTATTATAAGCAGTAGAGGAATCACTCAGTCCATCAGCGCCACGAAATTTTGCATTTAAGCTATCAATTTTATGCATTAGAGCTGAATTATTGCCCGTAGCAGGTAGCACAGCATCTCTCTCACCAGAAACAGGTAGCTGAGGCACTACAGGAGGAAAAGAAGGCAGGCCTTCAGATTTTTCTGTCCAATTATCATCAACTCCTTTTGCGTTGCACGTGCCCTCGAATGGCATCAGTTTCATACCATCTGCTGAATGAATTCTATTTCCGTAACTGTTGGAAGGGTTCTCCCTTGGTGCCATCCTCTTGGCTATTACAGCTTCTTCTGCATCCTCTTCAGCACCCCACTCACTCGTTCGGGAAGATACAGGAAATCGGGTTCTCCCAGGATGTGAGATATAAGGAGGCACATTTTGTTCCCAATGACCTCTTTCCTCCTTCTGCTCATACTCATTATGGCTGTTATGAGGAACTCTTTTTGGTCCATAGGTATCCTCTGAATGATCCGTCTCCACTTGTTCTGGTCTCGTTTTTCCAGAGGGGCCGCCGCGCACAGCAGCTCGAACATGAGAATTGTTTATATCAGGAGCAGGAGCTGGATAAGCATTATAAACAGGGGGACCTGTTGCCATGCCCATATATGGAATATCACATTTACTGTTGCAGTAGCCCATAGGTGGTCCATAATAACCCTCAAAAGGCATTGGACCTGGGGGCCCTGGGTAGAAATTAGGCCTGAATGGCATACTTGGCCGTGGATAGGCCTCATGCATCTGTGGCCTGTATAAATCCCCATTTTTGGGGAGGGGTCCTCGAGGACCCGGTGGTGGAACTGGCTGTGAACCTGCCAATGCTGGAGGTGGAATTTGAGGCCCAAAATAAGGAAATGGCTCCATGGGAAAGCCACCCGGAGGAGCATGAGCCCCAAAAGGAGGACCTCGAGGACGTCCACCATACCAACCACCAGCTGGACCATTCATAGGAGGGCCACGCCACCCCTCAAAATGCTGCGGGGCAGTGGGATTAAAATATTGATGGGGATCCCCCTGCCATTTCTCCATGCTAGGGCTGACATCATCCTCTCGATGTGGAGAGTCGTCTGCCCTCCATGTATCGACAGTTCCATGCTTTATATCTGCACCCCAAAGAAGAACACTACTGAGCATATTGATAGACAACCTAAATTAGACTGACAAAATAGAAAGAAAAAGAAACACACCAGCATGGGATATGTTGTCCTCTTTTGCCTGAGCACTAGCAGAAGCTGAGCTGGGACGGCAATCTGTTGAGCGACATTGGCAGGTCAGTGAAAACATAGTATATGTCCATCTGTCAAGTATCACTACCATTCAAGGATGCATGTACAAGCTTGATATAGCTATAATCAGATCAGAGCACTAAAGAATTTCAAGTATACCTCAAAATATGGATCTTCGTGCATGGATAACATGTGAGCATAATAGATAATACAGGGCTGTGCAATAGATAATAAATAAATAAGCAATGTTTTGCAAAAAATGACTAACTCAGATTGCTAAAGCCTAAAGATTTGGCCCTAGAAGATATCTTGGGTGAGGATATGATTAGCACATAAAGGGCCTACAAAGAGACAGTGTGCCAAAATTAGCATTATGTTACAACCAAAAGGCTCAATCATATCATTATGAGTGGAATATATCTCCTTGGAACTACAAATGAACACAAAATAAAGTCTGGCAACAACAACAATTTGAAGATAATATTGTGCTTGGAGCATTAATAATGAAAAAAGATAACCATTTGATGTAATGCAACCACCTCCTGATTCAATATTTTTCACTGAATTGTCTTTCTCGGAACCAAGTGTTGGAAAGTCTCCAGAACTCAGAGAGAAACTATCTTCCTTCAGGGACTTCACTCCCTGCAAATTCACCCAATTTAGTGGGGATAAAGATAACGCATAAAACCAAATATACAAGTTTATCTAGGGTTCAAGCACATTGCTAACTAACATGCAATAGTATGGCTTGAAACAGGTAACATACATGATATTCACATGGATAACAATATGGATCAAACTTAAGTGCATTTCAATATGAAGTCTGGCTAATACAATTCATACCAATCTTTCAGCTGTAACACTTGAACCCCATGCCGCTGATGCTTTGGACACAGGCTCAGCAAATCTTGAAAGTTGTGAGCTATTAGGTCGGTTTTCTGCACTTCTAGCACGCAGTGATGATGATGATGATGATGTCTGGTTTGATGTCAATGTTCCAGAAGCAGATGAAGGTCTAGAGTTTGAAGCCCAAGCATTTGGAGTAGGATCATGAGTTTTATCACTGCCTGAGGTTGATGGTCGGGTACCACTTCCACCAGATGAAGGACGGCCACTTAGATGACTAGGTGAAACATTGCCACCATCAGCATTTGACGACAATGATGAAGAGGTCCATGGATTTGAACCAGAAGAAGATGAACGACTTCCCCAGCTAACAGTACCCCTACTCAGCACATACTTTCAATCAGTTTAACAAGGCAAAGAGCAGTTAAATATATGCAAAAGAAAGATCTAGTGAAAGCAGAACAAGGAGCTTTGAAGAAAACAGGTTCAGACAATGAACTATATAAATGCTTCTGGAAGCACCCAGCACTCACTTGGGAACAATTTCAACATTAGGATCCAAACCATGATTCTCCAGCCTTCAAATAAAATAAAAGCATTATTAGAAAGCAATAACAGAAACAGGAAAGCCCAAAACTAGGTGAAAATACGAGCACAAAATGAAAAAGGAAGGATGTGAATACCGTTGGCTCGGCAAGTTTATGGGTTTTGGGACAGTAACTTTCCCCAACACAGTCATACCACCTCTTCTTGCAGAAGCCCATCTATAAAGGATTAAGTTATAATAAGACATTAGGTAGGACAATTCAAACGAATTCCTTGAAATAGATGAGAAAACAAGAAAATGCTATCCACACTTCACAAACTAGACAGGCAAAATAAACTACAACAATCTCCACAAGTGTAAACAGAAATTATGATTTAAAATGTCAGTTCTGCAGGGAAGATACCCAGAATAAATGTCATACAACTATTAGATACACTTGAAACAGAATTACAACCAATAACTATTATTTGTTGAAACAAGGTTACCATACAATACTACATAGTAAATCTAAAACCACGCACGTAACATGTCTCCATACTCAGTTCCATATAAGGATACCAAAATTACAGTACAATAATCCTCGATATTCAACAATGTAACAAAAGGGAATCACTATAACAAGGCTTGTTAAGTACCTTCGTTCTCCAGCCAGCATACTTGAATTCATTGTTCAACTGAAGTGTCAATGTCATCCAATTAACTTGACGTGTCCTAAAACATTATGAATAGACAATTCATAAATCAGAATAAGTTCAAACTATGGTGATTTGGGGGCTGATTTGTAGAATATTTTGTCCCTTGTACAGATCAAATGGATCGATGGAAAACGCAAGGCTATAAAATTCAAGGTAAAACACATAATGAGGACAATAGAGATTCCCAGCAATGACTAGTCAAAAACAACATAAAACACTGTTTACATGGCCCAAATTTCCAAATACCATCTGCATCAATCACCTCTTCAAGATTCTAGTGAGGTTATATTTTTCCAAAACATGGACTTTGAAAAGCACGCACCCCCAATCAACAGTGGAGGCAACTGGCCTGCGGGCCTGGAGTGACTTCTGCTAAAATCTATGCCATATATAAACTTGAGGGAAAAAATGACAACTGATAAAGAAATGGCGTGTAGTATATTAATCATGCAGGAGGTTATTTAATATGCAAAAATAATAGACTCTGGCCTTGATTATACATGAAGATTAACACATTCTATAAATAAATCACATTTATAACATTTTTCAAAGGCAGAACAGAAATAGAAACAATTCTTATCACGAGAATTTTAAAACAACAAATTTACTGAGGACAGTTTCAAACCCAAATACCTACTTGAAAGCCCATCCAAGAAATATAACAAATCTTTCTGGCAATCACATCCCTCAAAGAGGGTTATCCATGGGTTTGTGGAGGACTGGAATTCCCTCAAAAAGTGAACCGTATGAAAGAGAAAGGGGGGCATTCAGCTCACTCAATGAAAATAGTTTCAAGTATGTTAGACTTCAACTGAAGTTGTAACCGAGACTCCCCTACCAATTCCACTAACGATTCAAAATCCAAAAAAAATTCAGGATACATAAAATTTAGCCATTGGGCTCTGACTACATGTATATTACAGTACACCCAAATCGATTGGCTTAGCAATACACAAATCGAATATTACGATTGCAGTAATATCCTGAAAATTACATTCGCATTCATGTACCAGACGCTTAACATGCCAGTGAATGAGCAACATGGGCTGTCTCCCAATCCGAATGCAGTGAAAAATGAATCCGAAACTTTATAAGTTTCTCACGAGTACGTCACGCTGACCCAACACGACAAGAGCAGCCAAAAACTGAAAAGAAAAATCAACCCATGCGCAAATATATTGCAAACATCATATGTAACTATCCTTGCCCACGGAATTACAAACCTCGTGTACCAAATAGAAACCCTAAATCCGGCATGTATTACCAAATCTCGATCAAAATACGATCTTTACACCAACTTAAACAAATCATCATAGGATAACTCGAAAGGTTATATAATAGAGGCACTAACCGAGGGGAAGCGAAGCCAGCTAGATCTACGCGAAGTGACGATATGCAAGAGTCACAATTAGAACGAATGCAAATACTTGTGAAAGTTTATGTACACGGATAGACAGATGGTAGAGAAAGTGGGTGCGGATTAGAGGGTGACGACGTCGTTCGATTGGTAGTAGGGACTAGGGAGGTGATATGGAAGGAGGCGGTGGCGAGAGGGGATCGGAGAAAGGGGGTAAGGGAAATTTTGGAGGAGAGAGAAAAGTTGAGTGAAACATAAACTTATATAGTCAGTGGCAACTGCTCTCTTTTCTCTAACTAACCTAACCATGGTTGAGTTACTCGGCCTTTACCATACCATGGTTGAGATACTCGGCTTTTACAATATAAATATAAATAAATTTATGTTAAATAAAAGATACTAAATTCATATGGTTTATCTATCGGTAAAACTTAATGATTTATATTAAAATTTATTTATTTTTATGTTTAAAATAAACAGTGTGTGGTTATTATTTATTAGAATTTTTTAATAATAATAATAATAATTAATCTAAAACCTTATATATTGCATTCAAAAGCAAAACGCAAAACATCAGTTTATTCATTCATGAGAAGTTAGTTACATATAAAAAGACATTCAAACCAACTCAGCCTGCATAAAAAGACATCATACATTGCATATAAAAGTTAAAATGACACAAGGGAAGCATATGATGAATGTATAAACAAACATGTAAGTTTTGCAGCAGGAAGGATTGATCATCAACATGATTCTGGAAAGAAGAAAAAGAATGAACTACCAAATTCAATCACTGATTAGTCAAAAGAATTCCCAAGCCAAGAGTCGTGCCGTGCATAATCAACAAATTGCTACCGTTTATGGTTTGAGTAATTTTGTTCCGAAACAGAAATACACCAGACATTTTGCAGGTTCCAAGATACATCATAAAATAAAATGCTATGATCGTCCAGTTAAAACAACTCCCCATCATTCTATTGCCCAAACTCCATGCCATCGCACATCAGTCACGTTCGCTGATCGCTGTTAGCTGCTCATCAATTTCTTCAGTTGACAAAACTTTGAAAATTCGGTCTTCTTTCCTCACAACACCAACCTGGAAGAGTTTCAAATCTTAAAATGCCGACATTTTCAAGAATTCAAACATGTCAAAGGGAAGGATTCTTTATTTCATATGCAGGTAGTAAAATGTAATGGGATGACCTCAATCTCACTAGCCTTGAAATCCTCCTGTAGAACAGACTGTAGAGCTGAAATGGCAGTCTGCAAACATAAACGTTAAAATTAAATAAGTAAAATGCATTACACAGTTGAGAAAGTTGAACACAGATCAAACTCTTACCAAACATTTTAAAAAAACTATCTAAAGGAATCGCAAGAACATTGCAGATAAGTCAGTAGCTCATGAATGGATAAATACAAACATATGCATACCCCCAAGTACAGGTAACTAGAAAGTCCATATTTTTAGGTGTAGAGTATAAAACTGGCATTAGCTGAAAAACTCATTAAATCTAACAACATTTGACCGTTAAATAATAATAAAGAAAAATAAATAAATTATTCAGTAACAACACAGAGTAAATGAAAAATAAAAAAATAAACAAGTTAATCCACCAGCACATCTAAGTAACTACATACTTAAAAAAATCAGGTCAATATGCTATAACCAGCACTGACAAGAGGCACATCTAATAATCTGCATATACATTCTGTTTTACCTGAACAGTTTCATCATAGGTGAATTCAGGATCATTTTTCATCTTCTTCTCTAAGAAATTAATGGCTTCTTGCTCTTTCCCTCCAGCACTTGTTGCCTATCAGAAAATAAATAGGAATTTATGTCTCAACACAAAACAAGCCAGAAAAAATAACTATGTTGGGTTAATGCCTTTGACATAATAAATGATACTCCCTCCGTCCCACTTCAATTGTCCACCTTTCTTTTTTTGTCCGTCCCATTTAATTGTCCACTTACCTAAAATGGAAAATTAATACACACTCACTAATAAAATACTAAATTACTCTATCTCTACTTGCATTGGTTATTGTGTCAAAAACAAAGTGGACAATTCATAAGGGACGGAGGGAGTATTATTTTTTAATTTTTTTTTGGTATTACTGAGACAACTGCGTTGGAAATCTTGGAAGCGTTGGGTTGTGATTCATGAGAAAGTTTTGAGGGAGATCAGGAGTAAGCTACAAAAACTGCAATCATTGAACGTAACCTAGAGACAGTCCCATGACCAGATGTTATCTCATTACCAAATATAACCTTGTCTGAAACAAGAAGCAACAACAAAGGCTATTTAAGAGTCTGAATCAACAAGTAACATTAAATATCCCAATGCACATAATTATGTGACTAATACATCAGAAAATGACATTAGAACTAATGGTCAAGTATAACTACCTTATGACCAAAAAAGTGACCAGCAGGATCACACTTGAAGAGCTGAGGACCTTTCTCTTCGTCAATACCCAATATCATAGCAACTTTAGACATAAAAGAAACAAATTAATAAAGACAAAGTAAATAATTTTAAGGAAAAAACACTGAAAAGAAAAAATTTCTTAACATTGTGACAAGAACACACCTACACCAAGTGGCCTCATGTAGGCATGCTGGGTGTATACCTGAGATTTATCTGCAATCCTGCAATGCATCAAGTAACTGAATTTACAACTGAAAACACAGAGTCTCTGAATTCAACACTCAAGCTCACAAGTTACCAAACTATGCTGTCAGTAAAAGGATGCTATAGATATAGCTGAATATTATATCCAGTACAGTTTTAAATTGGCTACACAACTCTTTCTTAAGGCAAGTATATCCAAGAGGTTGGGTGAAATATATTAATCACTTATAACTAGGTCACATATTATCTAGCAGGTGTAATTAATGAAAATATAAGAGCAAACAAGCGACAAAAGTATTAGCATAAAAATATATTTATAAACTAACACACCATCGTGCCAATGCATCAACAGGCATTTCATAACCATATCTAAAGCGAAACTCAGCAGCCTCATTCCTTGCTTGTTGCACCAAAGTCCTTGCATCAGCTGGATAGAAGAGGAATGAAATGAAATCAACTTCAATATTTATGTGTCTCGAGATTGTAGTATTTCACATATTAAGATAATTTTCAGAGAAAGCTTGCGGATATATGATTATTAATAGACATCTATAGCACCAGAAATTACATTTGACTACCTAGAAATGTATATATTATTGTGTTACTAGCCAATCAAAATCTCAGGTAATATAACACTTGGTAATTATTTTTTTAAACAACCACACAGAGCATACGAAAACTGACACTAACTTCGTCGAAATGCTCATGAAATCATAAATTTCTAAGTCAGAAATTCCTGACAAAACAACTTGCTCAGCCAAATTTCAATCTTAGCACATTATAATATCTACACTATACATACACTATCCCAGCTAAGTAAATAATTTCGAATGAAAAGTAAAAGCAAACAAGTACCTGTCATTCCAGTAGCCAACAAACCAAGGTACTTGGTAATGGGAAACAAAAGCGTGACACTAGTCTGGTCTAAGAGCTTGTCCTGGTCCATTACACTCAATTTGATAAAATCAACCGATAAAATAAGCTAAACAAAGCAAATAATCACAGCTAAAAATGCCCACCGGTACTTTCTTCTGAGTAACAACACATACTGAGTCCTTTCCGCGAACCCCAATCGAGGTGACTCCGGCGGCCTTAACAGCCTTAAATGCGTATTCTGCACGAATTAAGGCAACAAAAATTCATAAACCCTGAATTACAAGATTCCACTGAGAAAAGGCGATGAATAGCCATAGTGTGGCCAAGATTAGGGCATTCGATTGAGAGAAACTGCACACGCGAAACAAACAAACAAACTAGAGCAAGTAGAATGCTTACCGACTTGGTAAAGCCGGCCTTCCGGAGAGAAGATCGTAATGTGTCGATCATATCCGCCTCCACTTCCGCGGCTCATTCTTCGATTCTTCTGCTACGGTTAGGTCGTTTTTTCTTTACTCGAATCGAAGGATTTTATCTAAATTCTTCGTTCTCTCGAATGAATTTGATTGATAAGTGATACAGGAGAAATGCTAGATAGAGAGATTGGGGTTCAATGTTTATACATGTACATGTAGAGGAAAGCTTTGTGCGCAAGACAGGAGGAAAGAAATGTGCATTCACATAGACTAAAATACCCCCGGCTGTGTGGGGAATTTAATTTTACATATTGGTTGATTCAAATTTATTGCATTTTTTTTTTTTATATGACTATTGATGAACATGAGTCAAGCGGTTCACAAGATAATCAAATCAGTTCAAGAAAAGCTTAATAATAATTCGATATTAACTGGATTGAGCTCAAGTTCTATGATTCTCAGTTCAATAGGTTGGTGAACCTTATCAAGTTCGAGGCTAAATCAAATTACGCTCACGAACATTATTAAGTTTATTATGTTTTTTTATACATAAGTTTACTGTTTAAATATAAGCAATTTAAATTTATTCTTAAAAATTAAAAAATATGCTTTATTAAATCTAGTCGAGCTCAAAGTTAAAAATTATAGTTCAAACTTAGTCATATTCAACTCATGATCACTTATATTCATGCTATTAGTTTAATATTTCAGTATTGTTAATACTTTTGTTGAATTTGTATAATTAAATGCTAATCACAAACTAGAAAACACAAAATTCAACGCGCAAGGTTTTTTGCGTGGTTCATCTAGAATTTGGGCTACATTCACAAAGGGTGGTTTGAAGAAATTCACTACGAAAAACCATAGAGAAATTACAAGAGAAAGAGTGATCTACACTAGCTGACATGCTCAAAACTCTGACACACAATTTGAGTTCTCAACCACAAAACGAAGAAGATGAATAAAATCGACTCGACGGCTATAACAGCTCCACTCGGTCATAGTTTGACACATGTCTCTTTCAACATAAAACAAAACGAGTTTCACTTTTTATGAGTGAAAACACAACTTATATAAGTTCGAAACCCGGCTCACCGTGGCCATAAATTCGGGCTCAGTAGTGGATAGAGAAACAACTGATTGAAGTTTCAATTTCCAAGTCACAGTTGTACCATATAGATTGAACACAAACTCGGTTTGTGATTTTCTAGTGTTAGTGCTTGCTGCAAAATTTGAATCTACAAATCATACTATGCCACCAAACCTTGGTGTGGTGTATCCTTTATATATTTAAGTATTCCAGTCAGAGTTTCCCAATGTTGATTCCCTAGATTTGACATAAAAAGACTGATGATGCTTATAGGATATGTAATGTCCGGCTTTGTGCAGATCATAAGGTACGTTAAGCTACCACAAGGCTTGCATAAGGCAGCTTCTCCATGTACTCTTTACTTTCTTCACTCTTGGGACTCATGGATTCAGACAATTTAACCTCACTACTAAGAGGAAGTGCAAGTTTCCTACAAGACATCATCCCAAATCTTTCAAGTACCTTCAGCAAGTAATCCTGTCGAACCAAACCAGTTTGAGAGAACCATCACCCTTGTATCTCCTTATTTCCATTTCCAGAATCTCGTTGGCTTCCCCAAGTCTTTCATCTCAAACACCTTTTCAAGGTCAGCTTTGACCTTAACAATATCATATGTGTGTCTACCAGCTACAACATGTCCACATAGAGCAATAAATACGCTAGATCTTACCCTTATCCTTCATTTAAGTAAACACACCTATCAAACTGTAATCTTCTAAATCCAATACTGAGCATGTGTGAATCTAACTTCTTCGTCCATTGCCCTAGACATTGTTTAGTCCATAAATTGATTTATGCAATTTGCACACCAAGTTTTCATAACCAACTACTATGAGTCCAGGAGGATGTAGCATGTATAGATCTTCTCCTAGGATTCTATGTAAGAATGCAGTATTTACATCAAGTTGATGTAGCTGCAGATCTAACTTCACTACCAAGGCAAGAATAATTATGATGGAAGAATGTTAAACTATGGGTGAGAACACCTCATTGAAGTCAACCCCCTCCTTTTGAGTATAATTTTTAGCTACGAATCTTGTCTTGTATCTCACCTTAGGAGGATTTGTGTTTTCTAACTTCTTCTTAAAGAGACATTTACACCCTATACACTTTTATTTCTATGGTTTAGGGACAAGGCTCCATGTTTGATTCTTCCTCAAATATATTATTTCATCCTCCATTGTAAACAACCATTTCTCCTTTTATGCACTTCTGTTAACTTCATCAAGATCCATTGGTTCTTCACAACTAAACTTTTCAGCTATGTTAAGGCTGAGAAAGACCACATCTACCTCACTAAACCTCATTGGAGGTCTTATCTCCCTCATAACTCTATCCCTAACCATCCAATAGTCATTTTGGACTTGAGTTTGGACATGATATGTTGGAACTTGCTTAGGTGAATCATCATTTCTCTCTTGATCATCAGAGTTAAACTGAGCAATAGATGTGTGCTGGTTTTCAACCATTTCTTCTTCATTCTTGGATAAATCATGCTTGACATGAACATAGGTCAATCAGCTAAATGGCTTCAAGTGGGAATAACTTGAGGAATTACCAAACCACAATTCATCTGGGTTATTCAAATTCAAAGCAATAGAATGGCATTTATTAATCAAGTAGCAGGATATAGATAAAGCCTCTCCCCAAAATGACTAGATGCACGAGAAGCTTGCAACATGCATCTTACCCTTTTATAAGATAGTATAGTTCATCCTCTCCATCACCCCATTCTATTGTGGATTACAGGGAACAATCCTATGTCTTTTAATGCCCTTCATTTTACATAATTTCTCCAGCTCCTCTAATAGGAACTCCAGACCATTGTCTGTTCGTAGGCATTTCAACTTGAGATCATTTTCATTCTCCACCATATTACACCACTCTTTTATTTTCCCAGCTGCCCGATCTTTACTCCTCAACACATTCACCCATATCTTCCTACTACAATCATCAATTAGAGCTAAGTAGCATATGCCCTCCTCTAAGTGTAGGTGTTCTAGTGACCCAAGAGATTTTTATGAACATATTGCAGTGTTTTATCACTTCTCTTGTTGCTCATAGGGTATGACAATTTCTTACTTTTGGACAAAATGAAGTCTCACACTTGCTCAAGTCATGGTCATCACTTAAACTGATTACTCATTGTTTCATCAGCTCGTGCAACTGTTTATTACTGATATGACCAATCCTCATGTGTCATAGCCCATACGATGTTTCATTTGCTAAATCAATAGTGCCTACAACAGTTGTAGCATGAAGATAATAAATGATGTCCAGCCTTCTTCCTCTTAACACTTCTTTGATCACCTTTGCATATTGATATTGTCCATTCATCACTAACATATATGTAACCTCTAGCTTAAAGAATACTTAAATATATTAGGTTTCTTTGAATTTTTGGGATGTATCTGACCTTAGTAAGTAGTTTGTATTCCTCTTTGTGGTTTTGTTTGTATCCTTATGGATCCAACACCTTCAATCATGCATACTTGGTTGTTTCCAAGCATGACTGTCCCACCAAATTGTTGTTTGATATCACAAAACTAGTCTATATGAGGACACATGTGGAATGAGCATCTTGAATCTAGGATCCATCCATCTTCTCCAGTTGTCTCCACCACATTCAACACCTCAGCAATCCCTTCCTCCATGGCTTTCACATTAATTGATACATGACTATGTGTTCCTCTGCTTAAGAACAGAGCATTCTCTAATGAAATGACCTAGTTTCTTACAGTAATGGCAGGCCCTCTAATCATCAAGGCTTCCAACATTCCTATTTTCTCGAGATGCTGAATAGGGCTTATTATTCTTGAATGAGGGATGAGATTCGATCTCTTTCTTCAAGACTGAGTTGCCTCTTTCCAAATATGTTGGTTTTTTAGTTCCATCATTCATCTTATATTTGTTTGCATCATTTATTGACCTACAACAGAAGGTTCACTGCATTGCTGGTCAGCCATCCTTTCAAATTCATTCCCTTTTATGGTTGGCTAGACTTCATGAAGGGTTATTGTTGCCACCATACCATATATCATAGCATCTTTGAGGTTGGAATATGATCTTGGTAGGGCATTCAAAAGGTGGATCGCCTTATCCTCATCTTCAATTGCCACCCCTATGTTTTCCAAGTCATCAATCACCTTGTTGAACTCATCCAACTGATCTAAAATTCCCATTTCTCTTGCGAATATGAATGTATACAATCTATGTTTCATATATAGTTGATAAGCAAGGGATTTTGTCATGTTCAATCCGTCAAGTTTCTTCCACACCTTCCCTGCAGTGTCTTCTTTGGAAACTTCCTTTAATACCTTGTCATCAAGTCTAAAAATATGATGCTTACAGTCTTGTGCAACATCATTTTCTTTAGCTCATAATCTTCATCCTTAAAATCCTTATTAGCTTCAAGAACAACTTCATCCAGTCCCAATTGAGTAAGGATGGCAAGTATTTTTACTTTCACAAGCCAAAAGCATTATTGACATTAAACTTATCTATATTGAATCTCCATACGTCATAATCTCCACAAGACACCCACCAAATACACCAAAACAGAAGGCCCCAAGACAAACTCAATATGCAGAAACACAAAAGTAGTCCCAATTAGAGAGACTCACTTAGAATAACTCACAACAAAATCAACTCCCACAAATCACAGGCAACAAGATCAAACAACCCAGACTTCAACCTTTGACAATGCAACTCCAGAGCAATAGGCACCCGATCACCGTTCCCACATACGACACCGCATAGGGGTGTTCGTGGTCTGATTTGGTTGGTTTTGTAGGAAAATCTCGGCCAAACCAATAAGTACAGTTTGAGATTTTTTTAAACTAAACCAAAAAAATAATATAGCCAAACAAAACTGGGCAAACTGTATGAAAATGATTAGGTTCAGTTGGTTTCGCGGTTTAAAATATAACATATTTTAAATTTCAACAATGCACTATAATATATATTTTGAAAAAATAAAATAGGTTAATGTTTGAATCTTATTAAATATGTTATATGATTGATAAAAAGAATATGTTGAATGTGGTAGTAAGGATCGTACTTGGACCACCAAATTGTAACCGGACCGGTTTAGTCTAGTTTGAGATTTTTCAAACTGCCAGTTTGAAAATCATAATTTAAACAAGCCAAATAAATCCAGTTTTGGCCAAACCGCGAACACCTCTAGCTCCACATGTTGAATTTGTATAATCAAATGCCAATCACAAACTATAAATCACATGTCGTACGACTTTTTGACTGTCCTTGCGCTTTTAGTTCCAATAGGTGGATGGACCTTGGTAATCTTTATTGGTCCTTGCTCTAACACTTCCACCATGTCCACATTTATACTACTCAGCTGTATGAAAACTCTCTTCTTCTATGTCTCGTACTTTTTTGGGTTATACAGCGACAACTTGAGTATATTCATCATGGCTCCAATATACCTGAGCTTATTAAATAAGACAAGAAAAGTGTGCAAGGAATGGATACCAGTCTTAAGCGACTCAAAATGACTAACCTGGAAGGACTGATTGCTCTGATACCACTTGTTGGTCCCGGTTTATCAGAGTAGAATTAATGTGCACAACAGAAATTGAAAATGTTTGTTCAATATACTTGCACATATTCAAGTTGATGGTAACATATCAACTTGGTTTGTCAAATCTTTGTTCATGTATCCTTATGTTGATTATGCTTTAGGTCAGTATTCAATGTATACTACAACACTTGAGTGCTGAGTTTTAAATGAAAGTACGATGACAGTATGAAAGAAAGCTATAAATGACAAAGTATTTATAGTGGTTTAGACCAAAATGTCCTACGTTCACTCTTCATACCTAAGCCTGGTAATCCACTAAGGTACTCCTACGATCGATTGTTTGCTGAAGAATGCCTCGTCCTTCTGTCCACAAGCGCACTCGTCTGGTCTTTGCTCGTTCTTCCCTTCGCATCTTCTTAGAGTTTGGGCGCACCACTCAGCCTCCTCGTCGCTGGAATAGGGTGTTTATAGTTCTCCTTTAAATTGTCTCCTTGCCGGCAGGTTGCCCGTAAGAATTAAAGTACAAGCCGTACTTGATTGTTGTAATCTTTCATAGAGAGAAACATTACCAAGAGATCACTCAAGAACTATAAGGTTCTGAGTCTCGTGTTCACTAGAGTGACACACAAAAAAGCGTTAACAGTCTCGAATGATTCTTTAAGCTTATTCGCAAATCATAAATCATTTCGTGATTCGTATATTGGTAAGATTCGTAACTCGTAACCTGGTTCTTTAGTGTAACCTTCTTATGTTGAAGATCTTCCGGTATTTATAGCCGGGAGGTAGAAGTTTTGAAATAAATATTTGTTAGAGATAAATTGAAAGATTTCCAATTGAATGTCTCTGTTGACTGCTGTACTAGGTGGGTAGGTAGTTTTTTCCAGATGTTTTGCACCTGCTCTATTTTTCTGACAACGACAGTGACGCTTCGTCTTTGTGTCTTTACGAAAGTATTCATCAGTTTGAGGAGTCTCGAACTAAATGTCCTATGTATAGAAACTTGGAGTTTTGTGCTTGCATACTTTAAGGAATCTCCAATCCTTAAAGTTTGTACTTTATCAGTACGTTCCTAAAACGATCCTTCTTGTCTCCTTGCGCTGGGACCTAGACTAGGATGTCCATGCTGGTGCTGTCATACTTGAAAGTCCATGCTGATGATGTCATTATTCAGTATGAGCTCGGTCCCTATGCTAGTAAGTTTGGCGTACTCCTTGAGACCATACTTGCTAGACCTATACTTGTTGAAAATCCAAACTTCATCAGCCAGACTCATATTCTTTCAGACTTTGCAAGTTCGGTGCGAACCTTAGTCTGTTGAGTCTTTTGCGCATTCTAGACTGATTAGCTAGTCTAGTCTTCAGATTAGCTCTATCTTACAACTCGATATTGATCCTATACAGGACTATACATTTTTTGCTTATGCTGAAACTATCTAAGATGACTTTTACGTACTTTGACCCACCAAAACACCTAGTAACCTCTATAATAGACTCATGCACAAAATAAACTATAAATTAAACACAAATTAACTAAAAGAAATGATAAAAACATGGATAAGTGAGTACATTTACGAGCTTATCAATGATCTCACTAATCGCTGTGATTGAGGTGCCTAAAATCCAGTCTGATTTGGCTTTAATTTACATATTACATATGTTGAGCCCCAAAATGATCTCACTCATTTTGGGCCCATTTACAAATAAATGTGGCCTAACAAGCAAAACCAAGTCCACCAGATCATCGACCCGGACGCCTGATCGACCTATTTGGGCAACTGATCGAGTCACTCCTAAAATCTATGCGATCGAACTGCTTCAACAAATAGTAGCTCGAAAAGCACGCCAATTGGATAAGGACGAAGAAAGATATTGCATATCTTATTTCCTTATTAGACGCGATTTATTCTTATCTGTATTATAAGAATAAATCTAGAAATTATAGAAAAAGATTTAGATATGCCTTATTATATCTAAATCTTTATTCCTTGTATATATAGGGTTTTATCCCTATAAATACCCCTGTTCTCATTGTAGAAGGATCGAATATTTTCTGCTTTACTCTGATAAATAAAAATTCTCCATTCTTTTCGAGTATTCTGTCTTAAAGGAAATTCGTTGAATTTCATGCATCAACAATTGGCGCCGTCTGTGGGAAAAGGCTAGAAAGAAAGAAAAGAATAGAGAATTCAACATCCAGAGTCGATTGGATGATTAAAATAAAATAAAATAAAAATTCCCCAAAAAATTCTTATTGTCGTCGTCTCGCCAGTCGTCTCTCTGCTGGTACCAAACTCCTCACCGGGCAGCAACGGCCTCGCCCAGACATAGATCAGTCTCCCTCTGTCGCTGCCGCGTACCTATCTTCTCCAACCTCCATCAGGCCGCCACCGTTGCGCTTAAGTTGCCGCCATTCATCGTGTGGAGTCGTTGCACGACACCTCCCTCTCTGTACCGCATCTTCGCAACAATCTCGCCGACGGCTCCACCAACTGCACCGCACATCGCCATGCTTGTTGCTGCCGTCGCACGACCCACACGTTGCGCCCGTCATTATCAGAGCAGCTATCTTGCAGCGCCACTCTCTCTCTCTGCGAGCCGCATCCATTCCTCTCCTCTCTGCCGCGCTTCTCTCTCTGTCGCACGCGACTCCACAACTCCAGCCTCGCGCCTCATACAGTTTTTTTTTTATATGTTTTATGCTTCAGCCCATTTACATGCTGCAGCCCAAATGAATTAATTGAGAAGCAGCCCAGCAATTATTTGAACAAAGCAGCCCAAGCTTCAGCCCGATTACTCTCAAACTTATGCAAAGTGGACGGGCCTTTTTTTTCTTTCTTTTCTTTCAACCCACCAAGCCCATAATCAAATATAACTTTCTGAAATAAAAGCTGGGAATGCCTATTTTTTTTAAAAAAATTCTGCGACAAGAGCTCGAGAGAAAAAGAACAGAACGAGGACGGTTGTTAGCAAGGACAGCAGTCTCTTACGTAACTTGAGTCTTTATGAGAACTGCTACTACAAAATAGGGTACCCAAACCCTAATACGTTCAGCTATGCTAGGAGCGAAAAGGAGGTAAAAGCTCAAATATTTTGCAAAATTCTCACCTCTCTTTTTTTATTAACTCGCTGTGTACAAGCAGGATGAAACACGCTTATGAGAATTACTCAAGAGGTTTCACGTGTTCTCATTTCTCGCATTGTGTTTGATGGATGTGGTTCGGCAGACCTTTGTGCTCTAAAGGTGGGATCCTTTGATATTTTTTCTTCGTTTTTTGTTTGATTTTTTTTTTTGCTCCTCTTTATTAATAGTTTCTCCCTTTTTCTTTTGCAGAGTTCCTCTTTTTTTTACTGTGGCCAAAATCAGAAGTTTGAAGCAGCAAATTCAGGCTTACTCCTCTTTATTGGTGAGCGATTCTTTCCTTTTGTCTTCAACCTTTGTTTCTTTCTTCTTCTTCTCTCTCTCTTTTTTTTTTCTTCTGATTTTACTTCCACATATGGCAGAATTATTAACCTTCTTTTGAGTTAGTCGACAATCAATACTTGCATATTGATGAGCCTTCTGCAAATATCTTCCCTCGAGCCAACCCCAGTAATCTTTCCAACTTTCATTCTTTTTGTTGCCCTGTCCTGTTTCTTTGTGTTTATGTTTCAATTTTTTTCTTCTGTTTTACTCCTCATTTTTGACTGATGCTCTGCTCTGTTCCGAGAAATGGGGTTGCTGTTGCACTTGTGCTTAAATCCTTTTCAATCGAGTTATGAATTCGAAGGGTTTGGAGGATTGGGGTTTTGTGGGCAGTGGTGACTTGCTCTGTCTGAACCTGCTGTGATTGCTTCTTGTTTTTTTTTTTGGTTTTTCTTTTTTTTTTTTTTTTGGAGTTGTGTTTCTTTCCATGGATGGGTTTTGCTCCTATTAAAACTGCTTGCTGATGTAGGTTGTTTGTGCGGGGATTCTATTTGATTTTGGAGAGTGTTTTCTTGAGTTGGTGGGGTGGTTTGAGGTTTGTGGCTGTGTGGTGCTGCAGTTGGGTGTTCTTGCTGCTGCATATATTTATGGAGTGATGGCTGGGCTTGCAGCAGTTGTTTTTTTTTAGTGCTGCTGCGGAGGTTTGCTTGTGAGGAGTGGTTTGGTTGTTTCTGCCGAGTCAAGGAGTTGCTGCTGGTTTATTTGTGTTCAGCTGATGTTTTCTAGCTTGCTGCTGCGTCTTGGTATTTTCTCTGTTTATGATGAAGATTTCATGTGAGCCGGGGTATGAGGTAGCTTGCTTTGGCTTGATGGGGATGTTTATTTGACAGCGGCGACCTGCTGCGGTTTTGCTGGAAGTGTCATCAACTTGTTCGGACGAGTGCGGCAGTTGGTTGCGGCTCTCCAGAGACCTTTGTTTGATGGCGGTAACTTGTTGCGTGCTCTCCGGAAACATTGTCTAATGGCTCGGAACGAGCGTGGCGCTAGCTGCGGCTCTCCGGAGTCATTTGGTCGATGCTCCGGGATGAGTGTGCTAAGTTTACTGTGGTTTGAAGGAGGAAGAAGACCTGTGGTGGTGTAGGGCGGCCTGGATGTGCTTGTCATTTGTTTGCAGCTCTTCG
>JAPKLW010001093.1:33123-51351 GCA_026898455.1 Plectranthus barbatus
CTCCTGAGCCTTTGTTCATCTTGGCGAGATACAATGATGACTGCAGAATTTGAAAAAGGAGGGTGATAATGATGGTGTGAGGCAGGGGAGTTTGAACTTTCCGGTATATTTTGTTTGGAAAGATGGCTAACAACATGATGGTGGATTTTAGGTGATATTGGATTTTGTTTGGATTTATGGGTCAAAGTTGCTGCAGTTACTGCTGAGGCTCACATAGCTACTCCTGCAAATGCTTCTTCACTTCCTTCTTTATTTTATATATATTTTTTTTGCATAAATGTTTTTTTGATTCCTCACCACTTTATTTCATCTCCCTTTTTCAGGTAAACATGGTTCGCTTCAAGGATGAAGATATTTCTGGAGAGGATTTTTTGGTGATTTCTGATGATGGGAAGTCCTTATCAGGGAGAGATACCCGCCTAAGGGTGTATCGACCCCTCATAGGCTAACTTGCAGGTTCCTTGCCGAAGCTTACCAATCCTTTTCACCAGCCAATATGGTCGTGCAAATTTGATGAACCCAAGGCACCTCCTGGATGGAAATTACAGTCTGGTCATCATTATTCATGTGAGAAAATTGCTATATTGCCGACCTCGCCGTATTTATGAAGGAAAGGCTGAATGGGATGACACTGTAGATTTTGTTGGTGAGTTTTGCTATCGTACCGGGTACTGGGAGTGGACCGAGGATATTCTAAGCCGTTGTGGTGAGGAGCTTCGTCGTGCTGGCATCTATGACTCTGTTTATGCCTCCTTGTTTACATATGATTGTAACACTGAGGTAATGAAAGCCTTTTGTGAAGCTTGGTGTCCGTCAACAAATACTCTTCTAACTTCCCATGGTGAGATGTCTATTTCGTTATGGGACTTGCACATTCTCTCTGGACTTCCATCTGATGGGGTGTTTTATGATGAGGTTGTGCCTTCCTCGAAGGAGCTTCTTGGAATTGATCGTGGTGGTAGATTATTTGTTCCTGTGAGTTGCAGTTATTTGCTTGAAGCTTATCACTTAATCCAAGGTTCGACCTGCCCGGTTTCTCTTGAATCGTGGATCAAATTTTGGTGCCGGAAGAAACCGAGATATGATTGTCCTCCAATTCACAAAGAATGGAAGAAGAAGGTGCGTAGGAAGTTGACTCATAACCCCACTGGTGACTTTGCGGTGCATGAGGCATGGTCTGTTGTAGATGAGATTCCGTTCGCTGAACTTTCTATAAAAGAGAAGTATTGGAAGGAAACATATCTAGCTGCTTATATCTCATGCTGGTTATGTAGTTTTGTCCTTCCTGAGGGCAAAGCTGATTTGATACGCCCAGAGATTTTTAAGATGGCAAGTGTATTGGCGACACAGAGGAGAGTAGCCCTTACCATTCCTACCCTTGCGAGCATTTATCGAGGGTTGAATGCTATCTCAGAGTCCTCACGCCCTTCTCAGTCTCGAGTTGCGCTACCCTTTCATTTCATATACAGCTGGATGACTCATTATTTTAAGACTCATTTTCCTTTGGATTTAAAAGGATCCACTCCTAAGATGATCCGATTTGCTGGCGAAGGAGGAGCGAGATTCTATGATGCTCCTGAAGCTCGCAAAAAGATTCTTAAATGGGATCAAGTGTCTTGGGCTTGCAACATGTTTACTGAGAAGGAGACTTTTTGGTATGTTGACAATGATCAAGCGACGGAAGCTCATCGATACTTTTATATAGCCATCCGTTCAAATCTCTTGGCTAAGAGGTTGCACAACCGCTTTATTATTGAGCCGTATAGTCCTCATCGCTTTAGCCGACAATTTGGGTATGTTCAGACCCTCCCTGGTATTCTTAACCAGAACTTTTGAGAGGCCTCTTTGGATGATGGATTTCGGTATTGGAGAATCTGTACCTTGCGCGGGTCAATGTCAAAGGCACGCTTTCCTGGCATTTCTCCTAATTTGAAGAAGCTTGTATCAATTGCCTTCAAGAGTTGGTGGGATAAGAGCTTCTCGGAGATGAATATTTTGGCTTCTATCTCACCTCAGCTGAAGGATGCTCCTATACTGCAAAAAGAGCCAGCAACGAGTCCTGTCAAGGGTAAACAACCGAGGTTTGAGGATGATTCAGCGAGTTGTATCTCGAGGGACAGTGATGATCGCCATTGGAAGAGAAGGAAGGGCGATGGTGGCCTTAACATGCCTAGCAAAAGTCGTACGGGAGATAGCCACGATCAGATGGAGGGTGCTTTGAATGAGGTTCTTCTCTAAACCTTTTTTATTATTATTATTTCTTAATTCAATAAAATTTGACTTTGCTCTCCTTTTTGTAGGCGATAAAAGAGGTTTTGGAACTTAACGTTCTTGGAGGTTCTTCAGATCACTCACCGGTTGGTTCTACTCAGAGTGTCAATATTTGCTTGTTGGATGAGTCAGATGTACCTGAGCCAGTTCCATTGACAAAGGCCACTAGTCCATTGTCTTCAACAGGGGCGGTTTCTCAATTTGATGGGAGAGTTGTATTTGATGATCGTTGTAGGCCATTTTTGAAGAGCTTTTGGGGTGATCTTCTTCAGAGGATAATACGGACTTCCATAGATCACCTTTCTTTCATTCGTGAAGAGGTTCTTGACGGCCTTTCCCTTATGGAGCGCACTCCTCATAGTTTCGATCTCTCCCACCTGAGGAAGGGTGTTGATACTTTTTTTGCTAATGTTGCTGCTTATGATTTGGCCCGGTCAACATCTTCTGAGCTTCATGGTCCCTCGAAGCAGCGTTCAGATGAAGTCAAGAAATGTATTGAAGATTTTGAAGCCAAGAAAAAGGAAGATGATGATAATATTGAGTCTACCAAGAGAGAGATTGCTGATTTGGATGAGGAGGAGAGGGTCTTGGATGAGAAGAAGAGGATTTTGGGTGAGAAGAAGAAGCTTTTGTTATTGTCATTAGAAGGGCATGAGACTTCTTCTTCAGCTGCAGGGAGCAAAGTTAAGGACCTGAAGGAGGAGTTGTCCAAGATTAATGCTACCTTTAATGAAGAAATTCATAAAAGCTTGAAGAGCTCCAGGTTTCTTGTTGAGAAAGCCCGCAAGGCTTTGGAGGATCAAAATCCATTTGCTTAGAGTGTTTCTAACATCCTTTTGTATTTATCATCTTTTGACTTGAACATCTTTGTAATGTGGACATCTTCTTAATGGAAAGTATTTCTTTTGTGTCTCATTTGTTATATATTGCATCTAGCACAACAAACTTGATTCCAAAATGTGTTAATCATAAACCATGATTGAACTTAGAAAATCTAAGCTACTATGTGCCATTCAAAAATTTTTTTTTTTGATTTTGTTTTACCGTACACAGTTTATACTCATGCAGGCCAGGAGTGACAAACAGTTTAGGCTCGTGTGTCATGGAGATTTCTTCATGATTTGAAGGGGGGTTGCCGTGCACAGTTTATACTCATGCGGGCCAAGAGTGACAAACAGTTTAGGCTCGTGTGTCATGGAGCTGTCTTCAAGAGTTGGGTTTTCCGTTTTTCTTCCGTCTTTCCTTTTTTTTTTATTCTTTTTGTCTCTCTTCTTTTTTTTTTGCTTTTCCATTTTTCCATTTTTTTTTTGCTTTTCGTTTTTCTCTTTTTTTTTTGTTTTTCCATTTTTCTCTCTTTTTTTTCTTTTCGTTTTTTTTATATACATATTTACACGTCACATCTTCATCATCATTTGTTTTTCTTCTAAGGATAATAACGTTTCAAGAACTTGCCATTTATTGGCCCAACTCGTACGTGGTCTTCTTCAGAAACTAAAAGATAAGCACCGTTAGTGTAGACTTCCTTGACAACGTATGGACCGTCCCATCTTGAGGTAAACTTGTTGCCAACGCGGTGTGTAGTGACAATCGGCCTTCTCACAGCAAGAACTAAATCCCCAACTTGGAAGGATCTTGTACGTACTTTCTTGTTAAAAGCTTTTGACATGCGTGCTTGATAACACTCAAGTCTTTGTTGTGCTTCCAACCTTTTCTCATCGAGAGCTTCCAACTCCTCTAGACGCAGGCGTGCATTTTCTTCTTCAGTTAAGCCTTCTTGGATGACCATTCTTAATGAAGGGATTTGCTGCTCGAGAGGAATAATAGCTTCTACGCCATACACAAGTGAGTATGGAGTTGCTTGCGTAGGTGTTCGATGAGTGGTCCGATATGCCCACAGAGCTTCTCCAACTCGCTCATGCCAATCACGCTTGGATTTTGCTACAACCTTTTTCAGCAAACTGCATAATGTCTTGTTGAAGGCTTCTGCTAGTCCGTTAGCAGGCGCATGATACATGGACGACTTTCGCTGCTTGAACTGAAACTTCTCACAAAGTTTGTCGATTAAAGCATTGCAAAATGGCTTTCCATTGTCGGTAATGATGTACCGGGGCACTCCATATCGAAAGATTATGTTGACTCTAATGAAATCAGCCACATTTTCTTTTTTTACTTCCTTCAACGGGATTGCTTCTGCCCATTTAGAGAAATAATCAGTTGCAGCTAAAATGTATAAGTGACCTGCCGAAGATTTCGTCATTGTCCCTACAACATCTAGGCCCCAAGCATCGAAGGGCCATGAGGCAACTGTCGGATGCAATGGTTCTGGCGGTTGATGGATGAGATTTGCATGGAACTGACAAGGTTGACATCTTTGTGCATAACTCATACAATCTTTCACCATTGTTGGCCAGTAATATCCCATTCTCTTGATACGGAAGTGCAATTTTGGACCAGATTGGTGAGCTCCGCAAATACCAGAGTGTGCCTCCTCCATTGCTTGTTTTGCTTCTTCTTCTGCTAAACATCGTAGGAGGATGCCATCAAAAGATCTTCGAAACAGAGTGTCTTTAAAGTAGACAAATCGAGCGCTGCGACGTCGGACATCAACCTTTTGCCGTGGATCATCTGGCAGCTTCCCATTCTCCAAATAATCAATGAATGGCTGGCGCCAGTCTTCTTTGTCGATCTCGAACACTTCAACCATATTATTATCTTCTTCATCTTCTTCGTCTTCAAACATGGGTGGTATTACCCAATTTTTGCAGACTGGAATGCATGTTTCATTACTTGGCATAGCTAATGTGGAGGCAAGTTTGGCCAATGCATCAGCTTGTTTATTTTCACTTCGTGGGATATGTTCCAGCTCTATACCTCCTAGCCATTGAATCATTCTTTGTGCATACTTGACATAGGGCATCAGCTCGGGTTTCTTGACATCGTATGATCCAAGTAGTTGATTAATTACCAGCTTAGAATCGCCATATATTCTTATTCGAAACCTCTTGGCATCCATCGCCATTTCTAATCCAAGGATAAGTGCCTGGTACTCAGCAACATTGTTAGAGCAGTTCTTGGTCAAAGTAAATGAGTAAGGCAAGACTTCTTCATCAGGTGTCACAAATACCACTCCTGCACCAGCTCCTTCTTTATGGGATGCTCCATCAAAATACATCTTCCAAGGTGGTGATATCTCAACTGCGAGTACATCTTCATCTGGAAGGTCATCAGTTAATTCCCATTCGGCGGGGATCGGATGATCAGCCAAGAAATCGGCTAACACTTGCCCCTTGACAACCTTTTGAGGAACATAGATGATTTCAAATTGTTGTAACTGAAGATACCATCGTGCAAGTCTATCAGAGAGCACGGGTTTTGACATGACATACTTCAAAGGATTGGCCTTTGAGACGAGTCGGACAGAATGAGCTTGAAAATAATGTTTAAGCTTTTGGATGGAAAATATCAAAGCTAAACATAATTTCTCAATTGGGGAGTAGTTGAGCTCATTTGGTGTCATCATCCTGCTTAGATAATACAAAGCATTCTCTTTCTTTTCTTCATTCTCTTGGGCAAGCAATGCCCCCATTGAGCGTTCTTGAGCGGCAATGTATAATATCAATGGGCGTCCAACAATAGGTGCCGTCAAAACAGGCGGTTTTGTCAGGTAAGCTTTTATGTTTTCAAAGGCATTCCTGCAAGCTTCATCCCATTCAAACATAATTCCTTTTTTCATGATCCTACTAAAAGGCTGGCAACGACCTGCCAAATTTGAAATAAATCTGCGCAAGTAGGCTAACTTTCCTTGTAGGCTTTTCAGCTCATGGATATTACGAGGTTCGGGCATCCTCAAGATTGCATCAATTTTTACTTGTTCAATTTCAATCCCTCAATGACGAACAATGAACCCGAGAAACTTTCCGGACTTCACACCAAATGCACATTTCAAAGGATTCATCTTCAATTGATATTTCCTAAGCCGCTGAAAGATCATCCTCAAATCTTCTAGGTGATCTTCCCGCCTTCGTGATTTGACCACAACATCATCAACGTAACATTCAATGTGTTTATGGAGTATGTCATCAAATATTTTCTGCATGGCTCTTTGGTATGTTGCGCCAGCATTTTTCAATCCAAAAGGCATTACTTTGTAACAAAATATACCTTTGGGAGTACGGAATGCTGTCATTTCTTCATCTTCTGGTGACATGCGAATTTGGTTATAACCAGAAGAGCCATCCATAAAAGACAGTGCCTCATGGCCAGTAGTAGCATCAATCATCAACTCTGTTATTGGCTGCGGAAAATCATCCTTTGGGCATGCCTCATTAAGGTCTCTGAAATCAACGCAAACTCTGATTTGTCCATTTTTCTTTCTTACTGGGACAATGCTTGAGATCCATGTCGGATATTTGACTTCCCTTATGAATCCAACTTCTATGAGTTTGTTCACCTCGGCTTCAATCAAAGGAATTAGCTCTGGTCGAAATCGACGCTGTGCTTGCTTGACGGCCCGTACACCTCTTTTGACTGACAGACGATGAACAGCTATCTTAGGGTCCAGCCCCGACATCTCTTTGTATGACCTAGCAAATATGTCCTTAAATTCTTTTAACAACTCCACGTAGGATTTCTCCTCGTTAGAAGTTAGCATTGCACTGATGTAAGTTGGCCTTGGGTCATCAACAGTTCCCAAGTTAATTTCTCTCAACTCATCAACAGTTCCTTTAACACCTTCTTCAAACTGCGGAGGGGCATCTTTGGCATCTTCTTCCTCCATCGTACCGTCTTCATTTAGGGTAATATGGTATGAAGAAACCTCCTTCTCTCCTACGAGCGGATCATCTGATGACGCAACACTTTCTCCATCATCATCATCCTTTGAGACTTTTGTCAGAATGACAGTCTGCTCTGTAGCTTTCAATTCTTTCTCCATCATCATCATCCTTTGAGACTTTTGTCAGAATGACAGTCTGCTCTGTAGCTTTCAATTCTCTTCCACATGAGATGGTTAATGTGGTTTGCCTCTTCATGCGGGAGGGAATTAAACTCCTTAGCTTTGTAAACTGCAAATCCTCATCGGTATTTGTCTTGGTCATTGTTGATTTATGATGACTTCTTTTTTCATCCGTAAGCGGCCCTAGTCTTTCAAACACAGACAGTCGTGGGTGCTTTTTCTTTCTATCACTGATTGCATCTTTTGTCGAAGACCTTTCTTCTTCAGTGATATAGCAGGTGTTACCCCTTCTAATCGCAATACGAACTGGAGCTTGTGGGGCAAATCCTAGTCCTTTCCTGTGGTTGACGTCTGAATTTAAAGACTTTTCACTGATGTTGATTTTTCTTGTTGGCCGGTCCACTATCTTTGGATGGCAGGTTTCTGATTTAGGGCCATAACCCGCCTTAAGCAAAAGTGAGAATGCTTTTGGGCCATAATTCTTTTCAATTATTCTTTCAGAAAGTTCTCCATGCTCGGTTATAGCACTGCGAATGGGTCGAACAAATCCATTCAATGGTTGCAGCATAGGCTTACCAGCATCAATCTTTGTTAAAGGGAATGTTAGGTCTTTCATGGACTCCTTCTCCATGAGTGGAGTTTTACCATTGTCGATCTTTGCATCATCATTGATTTGGATAGCCTTCTTACGTATCAAATAGTATTTTGCATCCGCAAAATGTGATTCTGATTCCATGAACGGATTGCTATCACCCACCACCTTCTTTACTACTCCATTTTTGCAATACTTCAGACATTGATGCCAAGTGGAGGGAATGACGCCATTTTCGTGCAGCCATGGACGACCAAGAAGCATGTTATAAGATGTATTGGCGTCAATGACATGGAATAACACTGTTGTTGCCATATCATTCATTAACAAGTCCAAGATCACTGTTCCTAAAGCTCTTTGCCCTTCATGATTAAATCCTTGGATCATCAATCGGCTATCCGCGAGCTCATCCATGGAAATCCCCAATTTCTTCAGAGTACGTAAAGGCAGGATGTTGACTGCTGACCCTCCATCCACCAGTATTCTATTTAACTTTTGCTCGCGAATATAGCCAATTACAAACAACGACCGATTGTGTGAATTTGGGCCTAATTCGAAATCTTCATCCGTGAAAGTTATTGCAAGTACAGATCCCGCGCTTGTCATCTCTTCTTTTGGAAGGAAGTGTTCTTCTGCCTGCTTCGAACTTTCTCCCACGACTTTTTCAATCTTGAATGCGATTTTGTTGGCAGTGGCCGCCTCCTCCTCAAGCGAAATTTTGCCTTGACGAGCTAGTTGCATCACTTTGTCTTTAAATATGAAGCAGTCTTGTATGGGATGAATGACTAAGCGATGATATTTGCAATACTTTGGATTATCAACCTGGTTGGCTTCTTCGGGACGTTTCATCTCTGGTAATTCAATGAGCTTTGCTTGGAGCAGATCATCGAAGATTCCCGGCACATCTGAATTCAGAAATGGATACTCTCTTTGCTGCATTTCTTTGAGGGTTAGCTTCCTCTGCATGTTTTCCTGTGGAGTAGTCCGCTTTTCTTTGTTGACTTCCTTTTTCTGAAATGCAACTGGAGTTGCTCTGATTGCCATAGATTCTTTCTTCATGGGTTTATCAAATGGTTTTCCCCCTTTTCGAAAGTCTTTCCTCTCTTGAAATCTTCGGGGATCTTGGATTGGTGGTTCTTTCATCCCACTAGCTGCCATGCTCAGTTCCATGTCATGGGCCATAGTGGCCAGTTCTTCAAAAGTCCTTGGTTGAATTCCTTTCAGGATGTACTGAAGGCCCCATTTCATCCCTTGAATACACATCTCAATTGCAGAGGTTTCTGAAAGACGATCTCTGCAGTTGAGGCATAAGTTTCTCCATCGATTGATATAGTCAATGACTGGTTCTTCTTTCCATTGGTGAGTATTGGTGAGTTCCACCATGCTGACAGTTCTCATTGTGCTATAAAAGCGATTAAGGAATTCGTGCTCTAATTGCCCCCAGCTGTCGATTGAGTTCGGTTCCAAGTCCGTATACCAATCGAAGGCATTTCCTTTAAGAGATCGCACGAATTGCTTCACCAAGTGGTCTCCGTATGTTCCGGCATTGTTGCAGGTCTCGACGAAATGAGCAACATGTTGTCTTGGATTTCCTTTTCCATCAAATTGTTGGAATTTTGGTGGCTGATAGCCCATAGGCATCCTCAAATTGTCAATTCTTCGAGTGTATGGCTTGGAGTAAACTAGTGACAACTTAGAGCTTTCATTGAACTTATTTTTCAAAGTCCCTTCGATAAATTCCTTGATTTGGTCAATTTGGATGAAGCCGTCAGAGGAGACATGTAAGCCTTTGGATGCAGATTTTGCCTCATCATCTACCTTTTTTCCTTTAGGTGTTTCCATATCGTTACTTTGCTCACCTTCGTCATCATTTGTTTGACTAGACTCTACTTTCTCTTTCTTAAGCCTTGCGATCTCGGCGCTTTGATCTTGCAGTTGTTTTCTTAGCATGTCCACTAACTCTTTCATGCTTGCAAGCTGTTCTTCTACGGTAGAAGTGTTAACCATCATCACTGATGAGGAAGCATTGCTTCTATGAACTTCATCGTCAGAAGCAATCGACTTTAGTGTCTTCAATGCCTGTCTTGCCATGCTTCTTGTAACCACACCGACAACTTTTGAGGTTTTTGATGCCTGAGACATCCTTGAACTTGGATTTTTGATGAAGGGAAGAGATGAAAGGTAGAGAAAGTCCCACTGGGCGTGCCAAAATTTGTAATCGCGAAAATCGTATTCAATTTTATAAACACGAAATTTGGTTACAATCCGATTTCAATTTGGATCAAAATACATTTTGTGGATTCAATCTCTATTCTTCCTTTGATTCTTCTCTTCGAACTTGATCTTTGAGTGTTCTTCGAGGTCTTCAACAGAATTTGGCTCCGTCGATCCTCTCCAATTTGATCTTGAAGCTTTATAACGTTAATCCAAAGGGTTTTCACCTTGTTTTTAGATTAAACGTCATGTTTGGATGATTTCTTGAAGATCTTCGACCTTGTTCTTCGTGTTCTTGAAGCTTGATCTTCTTGTTCTTCTTGATTTTAGTCTTTGATCCTTTACTTCAACAATTTGGAGGATTTCTAACGTTTCTTCGGGGACTATGAGCCTTGATTCCGAATCAAACGTAGGATTTGCTTGACTTTGATGAAGAACGCGTTGAAGATGACGAAGAACGCCTTCAAATCTTCAAAGGAATGCCTTGAATCTTGGAGAGAATTCTTCAAGTCTTGAGCTCTTCAATTTATCCACACTTTTCTTCTTCTTTCCACTTCAATAATGCCTTGTATTTATAGGCAAAATTGAGACATGTGGCAACATTTGATTGGTTGAACAAGTGGTGATCCCATGCATCTCATTTTGGGTGAGTTTGCCACGTGTCGGCCTTTCATTGGGCAATGATTTTTATATATTAAATATCCCTTTTATTTATTTTAATTTAGGAATTCTTTTTAAATAAATCCCTAAAATATAAATAAATTGGTATTTAATATTTTAAATCCACGTGGCACGTTTTAATTGGCCGTGAATTTTTGTGTGTCTACAAATTCCGCCGCACAAAACCATCGCCCAGTATCTGCTCCCAGCACAACCCTCCTCCCTTCTTGTCGTCGCAACGCCAGTCTGCCGCAGCTCTCGCTATCGCCCTGGACTGTTGCACGATACAGGAACCCCGCGCACCGGCCCTCGACAGCATAGTCTCGTCATGATGCCACAGCCGCGGCCCTGCCGATACTGCATCGCCTGGGCTCGTGATCTGAACGTTGCTCTAAAGGCAGCCACTGCCCGCGCCGCTGCTGCGAGGAAGAAGGTCTGGGCGCGATGCTGCGATGGGAGCCGATGCCCGCCCATCCTATATAAAGCGGATTTCTAAATTGATGATTTCGCTTCCACGCACGAGATCAATTTATGATCCCTTTCGACCATGCCCAGCAGGCGTGGACCCATTGAGAGTCATTCAGCCACATTTTCAGTAGCTTCCCTATCTTCCGGTGGCCATCATCCAGGTGCATTCGTTTACTGTTCTTCCGAATTCCCATATTGATTGTTTCCCTGACTGGGATGTTTCTTTGTCGATAATATCTTGTGTTTCTGATAATGAATTGTTGTTTGATTCCTTGTCCATTTATTAATCTCTTTGATTTCGCATTCGTTCACTCATAAATTTAATTATTTCTGAGCGTTTATTGCCCCACAACAATAGTATCTATTGTCACTGGGCTGGTATTGGCACTCTTGGGAAATTTAGATGGTTTGTTTGGTTTGATCCTCAGAAAGGTTTTATCTGGACCATTTTAAGAAGAATTTGGGCATGTGTTTGAGAGAGTGTCGGACTGTGGGGTTGGCCCTGTCACCTTTTCTATTTAGAAATCATCTTCTACGAAGTTTATTGCGCAGCCACCATAAGGGGAGTCCTCTATGATCCGATTTATGTCCTGAGAAGTTTAATCTAGCCCTGATTGCAATCTGATTAAGCTCTAATGGCCTATACTTGGTTGCATGATTAAATTCAAATTCTAATACTATTGTGGCATTGTTGCAATCAACCATATTTGCTGATTTTGCCTGGGCATTGAATTATACAAGCGTGGGGCTGCTATCTGCTTGGCCGTTCTCTCAGTCCGTGCAGGATATGGAACAGCTACACGCATAGCCAACGCATCACCCGATTGATCGTTTTGGAATTATCAAGCTTTCAAGGTCTGTTATCCTACCATTGGCGACACGCAGTCAACCAATATGCATAAAACGGCGTAGTCATGGCTAAACATCATCATCTCGGCTCGCTGATCGTAATGCCTACGCTGCCTCGTCCGAGCCCACCGCCACTGACAATTCATCCTTAGACCTTGAAGTCGTGGTGCGGATCGCCACCAATAGAGTCACTTCCACATTCAGCATTATTAGTCTGGCATTCAATGCCTAAAAACTTGGAAAAACCCTGCATGGAGGCTTGAGGTGCAGATGTTATGTTAACAACACACTACCTTCAGGCAGTTGGATTAGCTGTAACATTTGTTTGCGGCTTTGTCAAGGGTTTCAAATAGCTTTGTCGAGGGTTTTGAAAGGAATGAGGGAACTACCTGGAAGCCTTAACCCTGCTACTAGCAGTGTACCTTCGAGAAAATCTCTTGTGTATTTTGGATTCTTCCTTGCTTCCGTAAGATTTCTCCCTATCGTGGTGCTGAAGCTTCATAAGTTTGCAATCCACTTCACTACGGGGTGTGCATCGTTGGGTCATTCTTAGCACTAAAAGCATGGCTGATGTTTCGAGGGTGACCCTCCCGATGCACGGCTTGAAAGATGTCGAAGTTTAACGATTAAACACGGCACAACGTACCCCAAAGAATATCACATCTGGGGGCTTGGGGGCTTGGCAAAAGAATGAGCCGTGCAAAAAAAAAAGAAAAAAGATACAAAACTTGGAATATAAGTACACTGCTCGAATGCACTCTACTACATATTTTGGAGCCCCATCTCTCATCTCGGCAGAGACTCCAAATAAGAGCTAAGTATTCTTTTATGTTTTGAATCTCTTTCATATTAACTTTATTATTTTTAAAAAAAATACTCATAGCTATTTGCAAAAGCTAGTAATTCCTCGACTTTGCGACGTTTACAACATATATTATGCTCTCCATTTAAACCATTCCATTCTATATCATCTTGTTTGAATTTATTTTCTTTCAGGAAAATATTTTAACTCTTAGAGAGTAATTTGGACAATAGGGGCTATTCGATTTAGAAACACTCCAATTTCTAAAACATCCTCGAGCTTTGGTCGACATCACCATTTAAAACCAATCTCCACTTCCCAGGTGTTGTCACTCATTTATTTTATTTCGAGCTACTTTCGATATTTGGGAATTAATTGTTTAACAAGCAATATTTAGATTGATCATGAAATAAGAAACTCTGCATGCCATTTTAATACTCTTGGTAGGGCATAGACCAAGTGCAGTTAGCGGTCGTTAAGATCTTTTTATTTACAAATTCTTACACGCATAGAATTGATCTTCTTGGATTTTGATTCTTAAAACGACTATACTGGAGTAGCATAAACACGACTGTAAAAAATAGTGAACCACGAAAGAGAAATTATTCAAAGGAACGGGATTTCAAATTACTCTGCTTCATAATTCGAAGCAAAATGCTTCGCAACTCAAAGCACCTTCCCTCAATTCACTCATTGAATTCAAAAGAACAATAAATTCAAGGGGGCTTCGGGTATGGACTTCGAATCAAAAGCTAAGTATCCTCTCAATCTTTTCAATTGAATTAATTGCTCTTTTGCAACATTTCTCGTATCTTAACTACGTGCAGGATAATGAAATTATTATATTTTGAAGCACTTAGCTTCAAGCTCGAACTACTCCTCGAGACGTCAAAGCATCATATCTTTGAAGCACCTGCTATTGGACTCATCCATGCGACGATTCAGAATGCCAACCGACTCGATCAGCTCACCAAAATCAAGATGGCACGATCTTCTCGTAGCAGTAGCCTTGACGAATCTCGAATCACTCTACTCGTACATATACAAATGCACTAATGCATGATTCTATATGCTTCGAGCATATCGATCTGAGCCTCCATAAACTGAGGGCTTCCCCTAGATGAAGCAAATCTCATATTGCTAGGGCACTCGGGGATTTTGAATCCTGGCGGCATATGCCTAGCCTCGAGTGGAAACGTCGCGAGGGTTATCTTAAAAAAGATTCAACCTCAAACCGCACGACCACTCGAATCGGTCTCGGCACAGTAACTTCACTCCCTGCCAGACCCCCACAGAATCCGGATCCATCCGATTCTGCCGTATTCGCCCACGTGCAGTACGAAGTCGGCCCACGTGTCGGAAAATTCAGGGTCGCTACCTGCAATCTCTTTTGGGTTCACTCCCACAACATATCGCTCGGAGCCCCACCTCGTCAAGCACACTAATTGCTTCGGGGCATTTCATCAACTGATGCGGGTAAGGGTGGCAGTCGCGCCTTTCTCTTTCACGTTGGAGAGTTGGTTGGAGAGGGGTAGAAGAATCCTCCACGCTAGCTCTCGGGGGCGATACGACGGAGGAGTTGTACGAAATCCCTCTATCGCCTCCTCAAACTTATATCACAGTTCGATCGTAAGAGAAATATTAACTTCCTTACATCATCCGACAAAATATTCAGCTTCACCGAAACAAGCATAGTTTCGATAAAGCTGGGGGGCTATTGTTGAGCCCCAAAATGATCTCACTCATTTTGGGCCCATTTACAAATAAATGTGGCCTAACAAGCAAAACCAAGTCCACCAGATCATCGACCCGGACGCCTGATCAACCCATTTGGGCAACTGATCGAGTCACTCCTAAAATCTATGCGATCGAACCGCTTCAACAAATAGTAGCTCGAAAAGCACGCCAATTGGATAAGGACGAAGAAAGATATTGCATATCTTATTTCCTTATTAGACGCAATTTATTCTTATCTGTATTATAAGAATAAATCTAGAAATTATAGAAAAAGATTTAGATATGTCTTATTATATCTAAATCTTTATTCCTTGTATATTTAGGGTTTTATCCCTATAAATACCCCTGTTCTCATTGTAGAAGGATCGAATATTTTCTGCTTTACTCTGATAAATAAAAATTCTCCATTCTTTTCGAGTATTCTGTCTTAAAGGAAATCCGTTGAATTTCATGCATCAACAACATATATAACCGGATCTATGCTATTTTCATAAAGTATCCACATTATATCTTTATCTGTCTTCAGTGCACTCTTTACTTGCCTAGAGCCTCTACATACGCTACTTATGTAAAACAAACAATAGTTTGAATTAAGAAGATTAAAATGCAGGATCTCGTGAATATCCGATAAAATTTCACTATAGGATATCGTATCACGCCTTATACAGATTAATTGCTCGTCATCACCCACCATATACTCGAATTTTACCCATCCACCACCATAACGTATGATAAAACGTTGACACGACATATGTAACAAATATAAAATATATAATTGAATAAGACTCAAAATATAAGCAAATTTAAATAAAAATGTCAAAAATGATAGATCGAGCGAGATCTCGCCAATCTCGAATCAGTTCGATTTGAGATTGGCGAGAATTTTTTTTATCTTCTATCTTCGATCAAAATATTATGAAATTAATTTTCTCACTTCTAAGTGATTTTACCTAAATTTTAACGAAGAACATTTCTAATTTCACAATAAAATCTTAATAAACATACATTTCGTCAAAAATTAACATTAAAAGAAAAATTAAATAAAAATGGATAAAACAGTTGAAACAACATACCTCTACTATAAGGCAAAAACTTGCGTTAGGCAGGCCTAAACGGTTTAGGCGGGTTTTATCCTACCCAAATGGGTTCATCCATCCTAAATTGGGTATATTATATGGGTTTGGGCTTGGGTTAATGGATAAAATCCGCCTAAATCTTGGGTTAATGGATAAAACCCGCCTAAATCGTTTAGGCCTACCTAACCCAAGACCTTCCCTACTAAAATAATACAAGACTCCACATTATATCTTCAAATTCTTGGTAAATTTGGGAGGATTCAAACGATAGGAAAGAGCAAAAAAATTGATAGAGAAGGAGAAAGAGAAAAAAAGCTGAGAGAAATTTTTTGAATACAATGAGTTACAAATGAACCCAAACCATTTCATCTATCAGTAAATGAATTAATAAATATTTTTAAAATAAAAATAACTTTAATAAATGGAATTTGTCCTCAAGCAAAAAATATAAAATATAATAAGACAAAAATAAGAGTAGCTAGAAACCTTATAGTTTAAAAGTGTGAGTTATAAACATATTTATTTATCCAAAATGACTAACTTTATCCAATACCTGTATTGTGTTTATATATATTCATGAAAAATAAAAAAAAGCCACAGATTATTTCGGTTATATAAAAATAGATCTATGGGTTAATGCCCAATATAACGTAATAATTTTAAATGGGCTTCGTATTTTTAGCCCGAACCTCCTGGAATTGTTAAATAGATTATTCAATAAGAATTTACGAGAAGAAATATTAAAAAATAATATGAAATTGGCTGGAAAAAGAAAGAGCAAAACCCTAAACCACACTAACCTCTTCCCCAAGTTCTCTCTCTAAAACCCTTGCTGTTTATTTCTTTCGTTTCTCGTTGGTCTCTATCACATTCTCATCCCTTATTCCATTTTCTGATCAAGGTACGTAGATCTACTAGTTTCTTCTCTTTACTCTCCGTTTTCCTGCTGTTTTGTGTGATGTTATCCACAGATGCTTGATTCTCTTCTGGCTGTCTTGCTTACAAATTGAATGTGTGAGTGCACCTAAAGTCGAGCGTGTAGTTTTCGTTTAATTTTGTTCTGCATTTCGGCTCTTTTTTTTTGAGGAGGAGTCTTTTTTGTTTAATTGCGTGTGCGAGGTTGTTGAATGTGCTCGTGTTTGCCGTAATTATTTAAGCTGTTCCCCTTGTTATTTCAGTATTTTATCTTCAAGCTGATCCGGCCTGTTAGCGTTGTTTTTTTTAAATGTTTTGGTTCAAAGCCAAGGGAATTTTTTCCTTGCATTTGATGTGTAAATACGTTTGTTTTGGGTGGTTGTATCATGCATGATGCACATTTACTTGTTTCTCTCATTGCTAAAAATTGGTATGCACACGTCTTACAAGTTCCCAGCTCACTATTTTTTTCTGTCTTCTACTGGTCTAGAGCCCTGTTTAGTGTATTTCGTGTTTTAAGCTTCGATTGAATTAAAAGGGGAAAAGGTGGGATGTTTCTCTTTGACTTTCTCTATATATTCAGACTCTTTCTTGCTATGCCAAATATGACTTGCCTTTTGGATTTCATCATTATTTCTCATGTAATGCTCTGTCGGCTGTCGCATGTGTAGTGGTTTAAAAGATGAGTTTCAGAAATGTCAACGTTCCCAAGATGCCTAGCGGTAGTGGGGCCTCCAAGCTAATATCCTTTGGGGCTTTTGCTGGGCTTACTGTATACGGACTTAGCAATAGTCTCTACAATGTTGAGGGAGGGCACCGCGCCATTGTTTTCAACCGTATCTGGGGGATCAAAGATAAGGTTTGTTCCCTTAAATCTTAATCTCTGTTAGATTTGACTCCTGATGCTTTAGCCCTGTCAGGTTATGCTTCCGATTTTATTTTCTAATACTAGGAAATATTAAATATTACATCTATCTTGGTGTGCTTGCTTTCTCATTATTTTGGTTCAAGGACGAACCCTTCAGTTGTGAATGGACTTGGTTTGGTTAGTATTGCCCCCATTGTTCCTTTGCAGTGGTGCATTATGGCTGAAATGTGATTTGTAATAAATTTACTGATTGGTGTTCTTAAACAAAGTGCTATCCATGTGAAGTATTGAAATTGTGGAAGATCAACCTCTTGTTCTCTTTAACATTTTTGTACAAGTTATAAAGCAGAAATTTGTACTCCAATATATTGTCAATATACTTTCTTTTTCTTTTTTTTTATAAAATTTTTTATGTTATGGTCAAATATAACTCCACCTGACCAAATAATAATTTTAACTCCATCAACAACAACCACCATTTTTTTATGATTATATTTTTTTTGATAAATGACATACAGGTATATCCTGAAGGGACACACATACTGGCCCCATGGTTCGAAAGGCCAGTAATCTATGATGTCAGGGCACGCCCTCATCTTGTGGAGAGCACATCCGGCAGTCGTGACCTTCAAATGGTAAGGCGTTGGTCTCTGTGTTGCTTGTGCGAACATGTATGTGAGTGAGTACATCAATGTCTCCCCTCTCTTCATTGACAACCGCCCTATCCATGGATATTTCCCTTCATTTTTCACATTTTGCTCTGTGGCTTGCCTGCTATCACTCCTATGAAGCCAGCAAAAACTTTGTTTTTCTGTCTATCTT